>JANHFO010002164.1:121402-136258 GCA_032468095.1 Pareas carinatus
TTGTTGTTGTTGTTGTTGTTGTTGTTGTTGTTGTTGTTGTTGTTGTTGTTGTTGTTGTTGTTGTTGTTGTTGTTATTTAAACAGAGTGTTGTAATTGTTTGAATTTTTTTCTTTTTCCTTTACCTATTTTTATATGTTGTGTATAGGAAAATTTAATAAAATACTGCGGGGAGGGGGAAAGAACTCCAAAAAAAATGGAATTAGCTAGCTCCTGACCTGCATACACATACACATATACATACGTGCGCGCACACACACACACACACACACACTATAAATATGCATATCCATACCAATAAATATACAGGTGCCGTATAACAATACCCCATGAAATCTCTCACTGTGCACGTTTTCGCTCACTCTCTTGGAAAGTATCCTGTGGAAATAAATGTTACATTTCCTCCGCCCTTCTCTTAGGTGGGTGTAAAGCATCTTACACAGCCAGCAGTTGCACAGTGCTGGCTCAGCTGCTCCCACATCTGTTTTCACAGCTGCCTAGCAGCTCCCACTGGGAAATGTGCCGGGCTACCCTTTCTCACCAGCAAGTCCTTCTGGTTGTCAAATGTTGTCTTCCTACCCAGCATATAACCACCTTGCCCATTGCAGCATTTTGGAGAACAAATGTTATGGAAAAACATCGAAGACAAAAAGAAATATTTTTGCTATAATTTCAGTTTGTTTTCCAAAGTTAGAAAACAAAGCAATTGTAACCTTTATTGCCTTCAGAAAGAATGATTAAATACCAAATGTTTTTAAATGTCTACAGCCTGTAATGATAGTTTGTATGGTCACAAAGAGAAGCTCAAATATTGGAAACTGCTCTCTCTATGATGATCAGGAAGCTTTACAAATACTCTAAGGAGAAATAGGCTTTCTCTCAACTTTGTTAAAGCCAATGCCCTTCGTGAACTCTACCACCTTTGACACCTAAAGATAGAATGTGTATCCTTTGTGAAAAAATGAAGCAGTACTTAAGAAAATGCCAATGTTTTAGAAAAATGAAACCTCAAAATAAAAAAACCCATTTAACATAAGTTTTCAAAGATTAGAAACCACTGTGTACACAAATGTATGTATTTATGTAAAAGATTTATATAGTTGCCAGTCTTAAATACATATCTCTGAGAGGCAAATAATTTATACAAACACAAAATTTTAAAAACCTTATAACCAATTTATAATAATCCAATGTCAGAAATGCTACCTAATGCATACAGTATATTGGCCTCCACTAACATCCTGGCCCTCATGTCTGAGAGGAAAACCAGTTTTAACAACTTTCCAATATCAAGAAGGCATGGGCCATCTGAATCCCAGGATGGAGGTTATTCCATAGGGCAATCACTGTGACAGAAGGCACAGCTTCTTGGTCCTGCAAAGTGACACCTCTTTGACTGAAGAGTATGTCCTCCCTGTTGGATTTGGTGGAATTGGCTGAGCCCTCAGGATGGATCATCCCACAGGTAACTGGATTCCTTGCCATGTAGTGCTTTAAAGGCTATAACCAGCTCCTTGAATTGTACCTGCAGTGTAACTCATGCAGTAGTAGTGTTGTAGAGCATCCAAAATTGAACGCGTTGCCACCTTCTGCACACTTACGCTTCTGGATGATTGTCAAGGGCAACTCCAAGTAGAGCACATTGCAGTAATCCGATTAGGAAATGACCAGGGTCCATCACTCACCTAATCCAGGAACAGGTACAAATGGCATCCAAGACAACTCCATGTAAAAGCCTCTTTGAACAGGAATTGTGAGTCCAGGAGGGCCCCTCAGATTGCTCACCAGCTCTGTCTGGGGGTGTGCTACCACTTCAAGAATTAAAGATTGAAAAAATCATCAGATTCATGGGGCCTAAAAGTGTCTAACCACCTGGTCTTGTTAGTGTACTCTATGTGTGTCTGTGTTTGTGTGTATACATATAAATGCATATATTATAAAAAGGTCATAAACTTTATGTAAAATACCACATTATTTTAGCCATGAAATAGAATGTTGGATGTGCAACTCCTTCCACCAAACTATATTGTTATAAATCTTCAAGAACGTCAAAGGTATTTTGACAAGCAGGTATTCCTGACTTTGCTTCAAATAGGGGGGAAATATTCAGCAGTAGGTCAACTTTGAGAAGAATGACAAGATGGAGTAGAAATGCATGCCAACCCTATTTGATAATTGTTTCAATCATGCCTGCAAATATTAAACCTACCAACCAATCAAACCCCACTGAAATTCATTTGTCATGCTATGCTGTAATTAAGAATGGGCCGAACTACTGGCTTCTGTTCTCTCTCTTGGCAGAGAACATAATTATTTCCATTGGGTCTACCAAATGTCCACATTAAACCACAGAAGCCTAAATGGCATATATAAATCATTTCACTCCAAGTCAGGTCTTTGGGAAAACAAATAAAACACACACCCTTCACTGAAGATTAATTCTTTGTATGGAAGGAAAGGATGTTTAACACAGTTCCT
Source organism: Pareas carinatus (assembly GCA_032468095.1). Lineage (NCBI taxonomy): Eukaryota > Metazoa > Chordata > Lepidosauria > Squamata > Pareidae > Pareas > Pareas carinatus. The sequence continues at coordinate 123,879 of JANHFO010002164.1, forward strand.
GAGAGGTTTGAAATTCTGCCCTCCCATCCTCAGTCCAGTGTAGGTGCATGTTTCTTATATAACTCTGGCTGAAGTAAGGACTTCCAGTTTGGAATATGGACATGAATTGAAGGAACTGGCACTGTTCCAGTCATGTCAGCTTGAATCAGCTATGCACCAACCTGGGCCCTATGTCATATAGGGCTTTATGAGCCATAGGCAGTGTCTTGAATCACACCTAGAAGCAATCAGTGCAGCGGCTCATTTGGGCATACTACGGCTTGCTAGGTATGCCCATAACTGCCCAGTATGCCTGTAACTGCCTATGTTGCTGAATTCTAAACCAGTTAAGAAGGGGTCTTCAAGGAAAGTTCTATGTAAAAATTATTACAAATAGTCAAGCTGTGTGATGATTAAAACATGAGTGACTGTCTGAAGGGCCTCCTAAAGGGAGGGAAGTGAGCAAGTGGCACATCAGATGAAGTTGTGCATAGGTCTTCCTTATCATCATCAAACAGGAGATGTAAGTCTATAAAATATATTGGATTGCACACTGCTCTTGAATGGGGAAGTTCAATCTAACTCAAGGTCAAAGATAGAATATCCCCAAATCCAGGTCTTAGTGGGTTAAATCAGAGTTGGTATCTTCCAGGCCACACAGTCTCCATGCACTTAGGGAGGACCCTGACAGCCTCACTTGGCTAACCATGAATTAAAAAATACAATCAAGTATGATTAGTGTGCTAATGATACCAAACTCTAAACTAATGGATGACCTTACTCAATGTTTGCATGTAGATACTGAACAGGAGGGGAAAGAGAGTCTCTGTAGCCTAGAAATGACTCCCACCACCAACAACAACCAATATAAAGTAGGACTGGGCATGAAGAAAAAAAAGAACCACTGTAAAACGTTGTCCTCCATTCCTAACCCTTGAGCTAGTCTAGAAGATTGCCATAGTTGATGGAATTGAAAGACACTGAGACACCAAAGAGCACCAGGGTGTATGCATCACTTCATCCTGGCTCCACCTCAAGTTATCTATATACATGACCAAAGGCTGTCACTGCTTACTTTAGACCTGAAACCTGACTGAAGAGGATCTAATTAATTGGCTTCTTTCAGACTCCTTTGCAGATGCAATCTTATCACTTTTTCAATAACCTATCCTCCTCCCAAAGCGAAGATTGGAGATTGAGTAGTAGTTTTCTTAAACAGTTGGATCCCACAACAGTCTCTTGGGGGGAGGGGAGAGACCACTGCTCTTATAAAGCTGAGCATTCCTCCTTCCACTCCAAGAGCCAGACACCACAGCCTAGACCCAACTGTAGTTCACCTCCTTGATCATTTTCATGAACAAGGAGAGACCTAGGGCTAAGCTAGTAATAGAGAAGATCCTGTCCATTTGCTCATGAGTCACTGGTTCAGACTGATCCCAGATCAAAACAGAAGGCCAAAGTCCAGGCACCTTGTCTAAACCTGCCCAGTTAGAGTCCAAGTTGGAGCAGATCTGAGCAATGTTACCTGCCAGATAGCTGGATTATTTCTCATGGTACAACTCAGATAGCATAATGGAGATACGGAAGGAGGTAGGTTGGAAAAACCTTCTCTCTTTAAAGCAGAGGCTAATTCGGAAGCTACTTCTGGACATGGGAAAAAACACTGAATTTTGAGTATGTGCTAGAGATGTTCTCCAGTCAGTCAGAACAGCTGTGGATCTGACATAGACACCTGTGGGACTAAACTCTACTCTGTCCCTACATGCTTAATTAAACTGTCAGTTTTCAAAGTATTTGGTCATCTATTCTATACCATATTTCTCGTGTCAGTAGTCTTAGAGCTAGCATCTGGCTGTGTTTGGGAAAATGCATCACCAATCCTTTAGGGTATATCTGTTGCCACTGGTTAGATTCTGGTGTTGATCTTTCTCATGACTGGAACTAAAGCCAACTCTGGAAAAGCAATAACTGGTTGGTATGTGACAGGAATAGAATTTATACAACCTGGAACACTGTTATTTCTCTGCTAAATGCCATTTCCCTTTCATTGGGTTTTTGTGTACATCAGTCATTATTAATTCACTTTGGCAGCATCTTTTACACTCAAAACAACCAGGTGAATCCTCTGTTCCCTAAGGAGCCCATTATGTCATCTACAGTGAGTTAAATTTTTCAGGCAGAAGAGTCAAAAGGGGAGTTTGGAGAGAAAAATCAAACAGAGAGCTCAAGAATAGAAATGGTACAGCCTCTGTTACACATTCTGTGATCTGCACATTTATAGCTGAGCATGACTACCAGTAGAAGCCCTGTTCTCCTGTCTTTGGATCGTTCCTTCCCCTTCCCCTACAAATGTTTTTCCTTTGATTTGGTTTAAAGTTTTATGTCTCACTTTTCCAAAGTAACTAGAATATCAACAATTAAAAAAATGGCAGTAAATTTTATCACTGAAGTTATTATTAACAGGATGAAGAAGAGGAAGATGCTTTATAAATAGTTATTTGTACCAGCCTTTTTGGTGCTAGGCATATGCATATGTACCAGAAAGCTAAGGATATCATTTTATACACATGTAATATACTGAGGTAGTAGAAGGTCAAGTGTTCCCTCTAAGTCAGTGGCCCCCAACCTTTTGGGTACCAGAGACTAATTCCATGGAGAAAGGTTTTTCCATTGACTGAAGGGGGCATGGTTTTGCATGCTGCCTTCATTCCACCAATGGGGCATACAAATGATTGTATGTGTCTGCTCCAAAATAAGGGAAAGGACTATTGAAACAAGTTGAAGAAAGGCGAAATATTGATCATTCAAAACAGTTTCTTCCATTGATAGGTTTGTTGGTAACAGATTTTGAAGGTAGTATTTGTATGACACACATATACATCACCATAAGCAAAAGAAAATTAATTAATGTTATAAAATCTACCCTATAGATGTGAACAGTATGTTTTATTTAAAAAGTGTACTGATATAGGATAACAGCAGACCACTAAAATCTCACTATGCAGCTTTTCCCTCTGTTTCTTAGGGGAAAAAATCAACCTAATTCTATCTGGCCATGTGTTTTAAAGTTAAAAGTGGATCAATTTTTTTCTTTAATCATCTGTCTGAGAAAACATAGCAATGACATCCCCACTCCTACTCCTATGGTAATTGGATAAATGGAAACACATAACTTTGATTCTATTGTTTCTCATTCCACTAATCTTGTCAGAATTAGGAAGAAAATTATTTGCAAAATACTGTTAAGTGTTTGGTGTTTGTATTGTGGTGAAAACTATAAATGTTATCCTTAAGCTAAAATAACACAAAGACTTAGTAGACTTCATGAGGGAAAAAATGTCACTTTCTCTAAATTATGGTCATTTCCTAACTAGTGATTTATTGCATCTTCTAGAGTCACCCAACCATTGTTGTACCAAAATAACAGTAATATGGACAGGCTCTATATCACTTCAATGATAGCTGGGTGATGCTATGAAAAGGTTGTAAGTCACTACTGCAAAAATGACCTATGTCATCACTCAATCATCTGATTGCCTATCCTCCACATGCTTGGAACCCAATTCAAAGGATTGATGCTGATCTTTACAACCTTGAACAACTTGGGCCTGTAATATCTCACTAAATTTATTTAATTATATATAAATGTCTGTATATAACTGGTGATTACAAGAGGATGGTCTTCTCAGTTGTGAAGTCCTGGTTATAGAACAACTTTCCTATGGAGATACACCTAATGCCACCCTGAATTTTTTTTAATGCCAGACTAAGTTATTCCATCTTTGAAGTGCATTTTATTAGGAGTATTGATTTTTACTATTTGTTATTGTAATGGATAGAAGTATTTGTATATTTTAATTTTGAAGAGAATGCTTGGCAATTAATGTGACCATTCTTGTCTCAATTTTCTTTCCTGCACAATACTTTGCTTCCTGCAGAAAAAAAAATATAATACAGAACTTGTATCCTAAAATGCAAGTATTTTCTTGCTTCAAAGAACCCTCCTTCTCAATGGCTTCTCAGAGAAATTGATTGTCCTTCATTTCTTTGTGCTTAACAGTGATCCCAGGAAGCTTTCAATGCTGCAGGTTTTCTTCTTTCAGAAGGGAGGACTCTTGCTGAGCACCATCACATGAATGATTATTTGAATCACCACTGAATTTTAGAGATGGCCTCTACCACCATTTTCCAGAAATAACTTGGAATAATTTAATGATCTCTTAGGACTTTCGAACTTGCAAGATTGATGTAAGCCTTCCCAGGTAAACCAGACAGGAAACACAACCAGATGAGCTAATTCTACTTTATAGTAGGACTACATTAATAGAACATTGCAAAATTGAAAGTACAAATCTCCCACTGTCTCTTTTTATAAGTTGAATAAGATAGGAGCAATCCTTTCTGAGTTTATCTGCCTGTTATGCAGCTGTGGGCTCCTTCCCGCATCTCCCAGGTTTATTCCCACGTCCATTACATACTGGGTCAGCTCACAGTAAAGTAACCCCATGTTCGTATCAGATGGTATATACCAGGCTGTAAAAATCACACTATAATTTACATTACTTTGTAATGGATCATTTCAGAGGATAACTTGCAACCTTGTAGGTGTTGGGGCTCATTCCTTTGGCAAGGAGCCCAGTGATGACTGTAGTTACACAAGCCACTAAAGGTTAGTTTGGTTCCTAATTTCACGGAGTAATTTCCCCACAACACTGTTATATCTCACAAAATCAAGAATAATTTATCCCCAAGGAAATCATGCATTTCTGAATCACACTGTGTACTTCCAATTGAAGACACCTTCTTGACACTTTGTAGAATTCATTTTCTTTCATCCCTTTTTCACCTTCATCATAATCTTCTCCACTCCCACTATCATTTGAGCATCTCTTGGACATCAGACAATGTGAATTTGGTTGTGTGTTTGTTGAGTGCTTGGAATACATAAGGAGAGTGGAAGGACATGTCCATGGAACCATAGATTGTCCAGCTATTAATTGGGTTAATTCTGTCACTTTCTTCAGTACATTTGTACCAATGTCAGCTCTTTGAGGTAGTCCAGACCAGAAAACCAAAATTATGGATGCTAATGCTACTTTCTATTATAAGGTTACAATAATAGAATCTTGTAAAATTGAAGGTGTCTTTTCCTTTCCTGCCTTTACATTTCAGAGTACTAGGGAGAGTCAATTCTGAGACAATTACTCAAATTATATTCTGCTATGGCCTCCGGTTTCATTTATCAGATTGTTGTCTATGTTGCAATTCTTCATCCTGGTTCCCAAGGTTATTCTCATAGTTTGTTACATCCAGACACATTGCAGTGTGTCAGAACGTTCTCCAATGATATCTGAAGAATTCCACCAGATTTTGAGGTTTTGAGCCATCTGTATACCATCTCTCTGTAGAAACCCAAGGACAATCTGAGCCCTTGTGGGCATGGAATGATATAACCAGAAGGAGCATTCAAGAGGAAGTTATGTCAACCATAAAAGAGAAAGAGCTCTTTGGAGGAAACATTCTTTTTGGCTTCACTCGATCACATTATGCCAGTCGGCAATGCGCTCATCCTGTCAGCCATGTTTCTTGGCCTCAGCAGCAATTAAGACAAGATTCTGCAGAGAAGCAGTTGCTCATGCAGAGAACTGGGAAGCAAGAATCAGCTACAAGCTGCCAAGGCGGAGCCTAGTCTAGTCCATTAACTTGGTGGATGTGAATTGAGAGCTTACCTTGGCTTACAGCCCAGCTTGATTACTTTATGTTGACAACAGGCCTTTCCATACAGAAACTAATAGGTACTTATACTACAAATTGCAAGTAGTGAGGAAAATATTTGCCAAGTTTTGGATGGCTGATTACCTTCATATGGGTGGCAGGGGCAGAAATCAAGCAGCAATTACAAGTGAAATAAAGTTTTAGAAAAATAACACATCATAAAAATAAAATCTAACATGCAAATGATAATATGCATCTTCCTGAAATGAACAAATTAACTTGCTTGTTTGTTATGGGTGTTCCAGCCATGTGTCAACTTTCAGTTGTTCTGCATGCTTTCATGGAAGATGGAGTTGAAGATTGTCATTTCTTCTTGACAGAATTCTGTTGCTTTGGGTTAGATATGAAACCAGGATTCATTAGTGCTTGGCGAAGGAAGAATAGATGGAGGTAGTGATAGGTTCAGTGGGGAAGAAAAGCCGGACACCGTAGGTCTTTTCAAAATCTTTATTCAAAAGTCAAACACTACACCAGCTTTTAATGCTGGCTCTTTAAATATTCCCAGCTGGGCGTGCTTTAACCAATCAGCCCAGGCCAGCCTCAGCAGACAAGAAGCCTGACCAGAGAGATAGGAAATTACTTTAATTACTTCCCTTCAGCAGCCGGATATCCTACAGGTAGGACTTCTTGAACTTCTCCAGAGGAAGGTGAATTTGAGCAGTATGAGACCTTCCCTCTGTTGAACATACTGCATTATAACCAAGAATATGGCAAATACTTTTTTTCATACTATTTTTTCTCTGGATTACAGAAAGAACATTACAATCTATGAGGACCCATTTAGAAGCAGCCACATTGCCTTGCCTTGCCTTACAACTGACAGGAGATATTTCAACTGGAAGCAATACTATATACAGCTCCCGGTTCTTGGGATTTGTAGCAGCCAGCAGTTGCAGTGAAACTTCCCTTCTCACCTACAGCTCTTCAGCTACAGTATCTTCTTCCTGAAGATGCATGCATAAAAAATTGTTTTCTGTTTGTCTTAACTCCATAATTTCCCTGCCATGGTCAGGAGTAGCTGAGGAAGGTTCTCACATATAAAATTGCTATCATGGATTTGTTTGTTTATCAAACCTAGTAACCATGGTCTCTCATAGACAATATCAGGTTTGTTATGCAGCAGAGGCTGGGTGCAAGGGTGATTGAGTTTTTGTGTCCCAAAATTGGACGTAAAATCAAGGTTCACAAGTTTATGGGCATATGGTTGGAAAAAGAAACTAGCAATGCATTTTATTGTTTGGAAACAAAAATGTTTATTTAGTCATGAAACTGGTGGAGGAAGGGAGGAGAAGACATTCAATTATTGATCAGTTTAAAAGGTGAGAATCAGCACAGATGGCCTGATAGTTTTCAGGAAATATATAGAAGGTAATATCATGTGGAAAAAAGACAAAAAGTAGAGCTGTGGGGGGTGGAATCTGTGCTAGTCCTATACTTGAGAAATGTTTTAAAGTCTATATAAATCTGGAAATACTTAAAACACTTTAATAAATCTAGTACAGTATATATATTTAAGTAAGGTTGAAAAGTATTGAAAATCAGAAAAGTAATACCCTTTTCTATGTAATACATGTAATCAGTAGCATAGTCAATAACAAAAAGGGTATTGATCAGTTGAAATATTCTGATAGCTTGACAGCCATAATATCTATCGTCATCATCTCCACCACCTCCACAGGTGCTTCTTTCAAAAACAAGGGAGAAACTGCTTTTACACACACTAACACACACAGTTTTGCTTTGCTTTTGTCAGCAATGGAAAGAAGGCTTCCTATTTGGACAGCACACATGCCACCGAAGCTGCACCAAGATGATAGTAACTCAGGCATGCCTTAATCAGTAGACATTCCTCAATAGGACAAGAAAGTTGGTATCCCAAAGGTACCAATTATGCTTTTTTAATATTGATAGCGCTCTCTATAAAAGACTGAGTTTCTCATTTACACTCTAGAGCAGGTCTTCTTTCCAGCTCCCTTTTTTCACAAGAGAGTTTTTCAGAATTCAGAATTGGTCCCCTTTGAACTTTTGTGGATTTGTCAGAAAGCAGAGGATAGAGAAGGAAAAGAAAACCATAATAAACAAACACCCACACTAAAAACCACGAAGATAGAAATGCCACACATTTGGAACTAACATAACTTATTTTTAATTTAATGTTACCTTTGATTTATTTATTCATTGTTAATTCTTTACACCAGTGCTTCTCAACTTTGGCAGATTTAAGATGTATGGATTACATTTCCCAGAATTCCTCATTTGGCTTGACTGCCTGGGGAATTCTGGGATTTTGAAGTCCACACATCTTAATTCTGCCAAGGTTGTGAAGCACTGTTTTACACTAAAACAAAGAGATGCTGTATGTGCTGGTTATATTTTCATTAAAGCATTTATCATTAGCTTAATCATTAAATCACCCAACTTAACCCCAGGAATTTCAGCTCTAGCTCACAGAAGGGTTCTATTTGGGTAGGAGTCTGAGGAGTCTGAGAGTGGCAATTTCAATACATGTGTAGATTGTTGGGTTGGAAAAGACAACCATAAGGCATTAAAATCAAATTCCCCAATAACTAATACCTAACAATGCTTTGCTGTATACTGTAAGTAGAGGTTTCCTATACTAAAAGGCAAACAACAATTCACTATTTTACCAGGAGCACACAACACTGAAGCAAATGATAAGAATGAATGAGAATTTTTAAAAATCCTTATTAAAAAAACAGAAAAAACAGTTTAATGAAAATATGCAAAGTTACATATGGAATGTCTCTATGGGATTCAACACTTTTCAGAAAGAGAAAGTATTATAAAATAAATCCAGCAATCCCAACATTTGGTAATATAAAACAGCTTGGTTTGCTGCTATTTTTGATGCTTTCTGATGGACAAAACAAAAAATATTGAGGTTCAAAGCATTGCAGTTCTCTGAGAGGCTTACGTGGGAAAACCATTCATTGTTAGTCAGTAATTGATCTGGGATGTTTACTATTGATTCAAATAATAATAAAATATGTATTTTTAACTATTTTTAAGGATATAATTTGCTTCTTTATGCACCTTAGCTTGTATTTTAATCCCTGTGTAATTAAGACATATTTACAATCATAGGAAGGTTTATAGGTGAGGGTGTCATGCACGGTTTTTCTCCCTGAAGAAATCTACTTTCAGAAAGAAATCTTGATTGAAAGTCAAGGCAAAATCAAATATACTCTATCATTAAAAAGTATTGTTCTTCACATTAATGAATAGTTTAGACCTATCATCATGAGAACTGGGATCTCTTGGTGGGAAAAAGAACTTCCACTTTAAATTTAGAGGAGTCATATTGCTGCATGCCTCTTTTCATCTCCCTCCAAGAAATTTCCTCAGTCTGGTAGATAGATTCATTACCATAGTTACCTCAATCTTTTGAAAAGTGCCCAATGATTTCTTGCATTTAGACTGAAGCAAGGAATGATGTCAGTATATTTTGCTTCTGGTTGGATACAGTATTTACTTCCAAGAGTTCTATTTCTGTGATGTTGGTGCATCAACAGAAGAAAGGAACAAAGGAACACAGTAGCATCACAATTTAGGAACAGTGATCCCTAGGATGCTGGGGGGGAAATCCAAACAATATTTCCCATTTTTGGTATAACTTGAATTATCCCCACTTAGCAAATGAAATTTACTGTAAAACATGCTTGAAACCTCAAGAATTGCAAGGCATAAACAATATTTCAAGAAAAAAACTCTTAAGATCCAAAACATTCACCAAGGTCTGAGTATGTTCAAAATTGAGCAGAGAATGCTGGCTGACTTGAGGACAGAGAAGAGGGGCAAAAATCCAAGATTAAGGCACAATGGAAAGGAATCTCCTAAAGGTAGAGATGGCAGACTGAGATAATCAAGCATGAACACCCACACAGTTTTCTACCTTTCACAGTATTTATAGATACCCCCATCCATGTGGCTCACTCTGGGCAGCACACAGAGCAAACCAAACAAACAAACAGAAAACCTCAGCAAGCTCACTTAACCATAATAAATAATGGATGTCATCACTCATTCTAGGATACGAACTCCATTAAAACAGAATCACTGAACAAGGGAAGGTCAAGCCAATCAGACCTTCCATAGCAAACTCTTCCATAGTATGGAGGCTAGTACCTGCCTTGTAGCTCGTCTCATTTACTTCATGTGTGGGTAGATCTTTAGCAGGACTTCTTTGTAAATGTTGCAGGTTCCAATAAGGAATCAAAACTGGAGAAAGAGCTACCTACATACTCTGATAGATTCCAGAATAGATCCAACTGTAAGAAGCTGCTGTGTCAATTTTCAATTTTGATTCAAAAGCTTCTCAGCCTTTTGGCTAAGATCAAGTGTAGTATCTGTTCTTATCAGTTTAACAATACTTTCAGTTTTGATTCACTCATCTGATTCTTAAATCAGATTAGTATAAATTAAGATTAACCCATCAAGCACGTGGCATTTGAATCTGATTTGAATGTGATACATATCATAATTCATAGAACTTGTCAAGATATATGAAGCAAACAAGTGGTAGAAAAAGGGCTTTTGCTTTGCTTTGTTTGTCCTTGTTCCTTAGGAGAAGTTGAGGAACTGCAACATTCAGAAACTAAGCAATAATTAAATCATTTTTAGAAACAATTGCCCTTCAATACTGAAGGACCTTTAGTTGTTATTCAAACTTCTGGATATTAGCTGAATTTTGCAATGCAGTCATTTCTGAATACTCGTAAAATGAACCAAAGAAACAAAAGAGAGGGAGACTTATAAACTGTCACCTTCTTAACAACATTCTTCTTCCTCTCCAATGCTGCTGGGAGGAAATTTAGACATGTAAAACAGTTTCTTTGGTTAGAAAACTCTCCTGAGGTTCCTTAAGACCTTTTGTGCTTTAGATGCTCTTCTCTCCTTAAAGAATTTTTCAAACAATCTGTTCTGACTGCTGCAAATGCTGCCAATTGACAGCTGTTTATTATTCAGTGACCAGACAATTTCCCTTCAGATTGTACTTTTGTTTCTGAAAGTTTGTCTTTTCAACATGGAATATTATACATTTTATACTTGGGGAAAGGGTTGGATCAATATATGCCAGAATGATTTTTGTTTGTAAAATGTATGGTAGTATGACAGATGGGTGGGTGTGGGTGTCCCATATTTTCCTAGACCATTTCATATAAATAATCCCATCCACTTGGACTAGGACTGGAGAGAAAGAGACTTGTGTTTAAATCTTTCTCCTGACCCTTTAGTTTCTTTCTGTAGTGGTGATGGGGGCATTCAGAATTCATTCTATGGCAATTGCAGACGAGAGCACTATGGTATCTTTCTTAGTTAGCATTTCCTCTTGAATTTAAACATTCTTCTTTCCTACTTTTCAAAAACCTTAAGGCCCATTTCCTTGACAACCTAGTTAGGTAGGACAGGCTGAAACAGAAGAACTTTGAATAAGCCTGGGGGCTCCCCTTGAAATTAGATCCTTTGACAACTTCGCTGTGAGGTCGTTAAAGAAAACTCTCTCTCCAGGTTGAACCAGTTGCTTTGCCATTTTGTATTTCTGAGTGTTTAAAAAGAAATCAGTTATTTACTATGTTTTAACTAATAAGGCATCACTGAATACATTTTTATAATGAAGAGTTTTACTGAATCAAATTAGATAATGAAATCTACATTCCAGCTGAAATCGGTATGACTAGTTCCTGTGAAATTCTTTAAGTCCCTCCCCCCATTTAAACAGCAGCAAAATATAATGTATTTGTTCCCAAAAACAATAAATCAGTTTCAACTGCAAAGAAAGCAAGTGCTTTCTTAATTTCTCAATTTCTTCTTCATTATCTTCCTGGTAGTCGTTTAGTATTACATAGTTGCTTATCTCAGATTTAAATCAGCAGTCATTGGTTTGAGTCTGAATCCCAGCATTCTAATTAATTTAGGAATTTTTGTGTACATGGAATTGCAGGAATTGGAATCCAACATAACTACAAATTGCTAGGTAGGAAAAAGCTGATTTGGTATATCGTCTCCCCGAAAATAAGACCTAACAGGAAAATATACCCTGGCATGATTTTTCAGGATACTCTTAAGAGTATAAGCCCAACCTCAAAAATAAGCCCCAGTTGAGATTGTCAGCCAGACAAACACATTTAATATCTTATTTATCTGAAAATAAGACCTGATCCAAAAATAAGACCTAGTTCGTCTTTTGGAGCAAAAGTTAATATAAGACACGGTCTGATTTTGGGGGAAACATGATAGTTATTGAATATCTCATTGTGTTGATGTGTAAGCAAGCATGTTTAAGTTGTTTGGTGATTCCTATACTTTATTTTAAGTTCAGAGGTGCAGCAGCTAGTGCTGCTAGTAATAAGCTATTTTACTTATCTGTTTTGTGTTTTTGGCAAAAAAAAATTATTTTTATTTATTTATTTAGTCAAGCATATATGAGAAAAAAACAAAAAAACAAGTATAAGTAAAAACATACTATATAAACATAAGTGAGTACAAATAAATGGGGACAATATGACAAGGACGGTAGGCACTCTAGTACACTTATGCACGCCCCTTTTACAGACCTCTTAGAAATGGAGTGAGGTCCACTGTAGACAGTTTAAGGTTAAATTTAT
>JANHFO010002164.1:144104-155452 GCA_032468095.1 Pareas carinatus
TTGCTAGATGTTATATATTGTATTTTGCTCTGGGAAGTAGGGAGTAGGGGGAGGGAGGTTTGGAAAGGGGAGGAGGGAGGGTGGGGGGAATTTTTTTAAAATAATAGGTGTTGTCTTTTGAGTTTTGTAAAACTTTTCAATAAAAAAATGAAATAGAATCTCTATTCAACACCACTAAATATGCAGCCAAGATATTGTAATAGAATTTAATGTGTCACCCTTGCCATCAATAGGGAGAAAACAGTAACAGCTGAAAGAAAAATGATGTTCTATGGAAATAACATCAAGAATCCGAATGGAAAGTATCATTACAAATACCTGGGCAGTCTTCAGGCTGATAACATCAAGCGCACTAAAATCAAGAAGAAGGTTATATTATGAGAGTGAAGAAGACTTTAAGAGGAGAAAAAGTGGAGGAAATACCTTTAAGGTAATTAACACTTGTATCAATCATTAGATACACAGCTGGAATAATACACTGGACTCAAGCTGAACTAGAATACCTGGATAGGAAGACCCCAAAAATAATGACAATGAATCATGCCCTTCATCTACACAGTGATGTTGCAGATCCTACTTACCAAGGATCATAGGTGCAAGTACACCAGACTGTTGAAGAAGAAAAGGGAGTTTGGGAGAATAGTTGAAGGACAGCAATCCACTGAAACTAGTACATCATGAAAGCTTATTAAAAACCAGAGAAACCAAATTGGCCTACAAGTTAGACCAAATGAAGAATATGAAAGAGACATGGCAAGGCAAAGTATTACATAGGCAATACAAAAAAAACCTATTAGGCAAAGTAAATAAATACAAGAGCAGAAAAGTTAAAGAAAGAGGCAGAGGGGCTAATTCAGACTGCATAATACAAGCCTTAAGAACAAATGCATACAAAGGCAGATCTGAGAGGATAGCAACAGAAAGCAAATGCCATCCTTGCAAAAAAGGTGAAGATGCAATGGATCATCTAGTTCAGGGGTAGGCAATTTTGACTCAGGAATTCTGGGAGTTGAAGTCCACAACTCATAAAAGAGTCAAGATTGCCTTCCTCTGACCTAGTTAGATCACACAGACCGACTACAAATGACAGCATGACAAAGTAGCAAAAAAGGTGCATTGTAATATCTGTAAAAAATGCCATTTGCCTGCAAGCAAGAACTGGTGGGACTACAAAGTAATCAAAAATGAAGAAACTGAAGGGTTCTAGGATTTTAGAATTCAATCAGACAAGCACCTACCACACAATACTCCAAGCCTAGCAATTGTTGATAAGAAAGACAAAAAATATAGCCAATATAGGTAGAATGTAGCAAAAGAAAGCAAAAATAATATCAATAGTAATAGATGCTTTGGATCCAATCCTAAAAGATCTGAAGTCCAACTTGAATGCCATCATCATTGATAAAATCACCACCAGTCAATTGCAAAAAGAAACTTAATTGGAACAGTTTACATCCTGTGATTTTATCTTTAACACCAGCAAACAAGAGCACCACCTATCCCAGGTCGTAGGTAAGGTCTCAGTAAGTGGATAAAAATGCCAAGCCCAGTTAAATATCTGGTTGACTATGTCAGAGGTTTTCAATCTGTGGTCCGGGGACCCCTTGGGCTCTGTTGAAAAAGTAATATACATGAATTGTTGATTAGTAATTAATTGAATGTGTGGGAATGGGGTCGGCCATGTAGCAATGACATGTTTTGGGGTTCACAGCTTGAAAAACATTAAAAACCTCTGAACTATGTGACCAACCATTATAACAATAATAATTTCCCTACTCATCCTGTGGATTGCCTCCTGTACCACCTAGTAGGTGATAGTATGCCAACAGGTGAGACACTGTAGGCAATCTATGCAAAGGTTAGGGGTTAATAGGCAGGTTACTCAGTCAGTATGCAACCTGCCAAAAACAGCCTAAAGCAATACTTGTATTGATGGGAGCTGAAAAACTCCTTCACTTTGGATCAAAAAACTATAATGTTTGTTGGCCTCAGCTAGAGATGGGAGGATATGATCTTAAATGATGATCAATGAGGCATTCTTGAGGTGAAATTAGGGGGCTGCTTATTTCAGTTCCTGTACCTCAACAGGAATTTTCAAACATTTCAATCAGTCATTCTGAAATCATTTTGACAGCTCCTTCAACACTCTGGAATGTAATTATCTGGTCCTTGAAACATGGAAGGAGCAAGGCAAGATTGATCTAACTTCTATTCCACTACCCTCTCCTTGTTTAGATGGGGGCTGTCTCTCTTCATGTTAAGAGAGTCCTTCCTAACATGAACAAGACAGACAAAAAATTGTGTTAAACAGTTCCACATTTATCTTGTTCATTGTCTTGCAGATTAGCCAAAGTATTCCCTAACTCTTATTTCAAATGTCCAAATCCACAAATATATAGCTTGATTTTTGTACCTTGCAAGCCTCATTTCATTTTGAGTTTCAGCCTTCCAGATTCCGTCCATAGAGATTCAAGATATGTTTGCCTCCCTAGTTACTATCCCTTGTTTCCATTCTATGTATATCTGCTTTTTGCTTCTTAGCTTGCCAGTTTGCTCACTGTTCATTGACACAAATCCCTTAAGTCTCTTTCATTTTTTTTTCTTTTCATGGTGTCTGTATCTGAAGTTTCAGTCTCTTGTTTTTCAGGATCCACGGTCTCTCTTTGACTTGTTTATCCTTTAGGATTGTGAATCATGGTCTGCAACCCACCTTACACTGGAAGCTGATGAAAACCAAGTTTTCTGAAGTCCAAACTATGTGAATAATGTCCCTTGTCTTCTACTCTTCCTATTATCTTGAATTACAACATGAAGATGTTGTTTCTCTTCAAGGTCACTACAGGTGTTAAGTGAATCTGTACAATTATTGTTAGTAACATGGCTTATTAAGTGAATCTGGCTTTCTCATTGACTTTGCTTGTCAGAAGGTCATAAAAGGTGATCACAACTGATAAAAATAAATGTGAATTGTCTGAATTTTGATCACATAACCATGGGGGTACTGCAACGGTCATATATGTGAAAAACAGTCATAAGTCACTTTTTTCAGTGCCGTTTTAAGTCAAGAACAACTGTGTTTAGAGAAATATGGAGATAACCTTGATGAACATTGATGGGAAGTTGTTAAGGGAGGATAAATGGCAACTTGGTCCTGGGAAAGGAAAAAGCATGAGGAAGAAACCCAAAATAGCATTTTTGATTTATTTATTTATTGTATAAGAGAGGCAAAGAGAAACTCTGGCTGTCTTTCAAACTTCTTTTATTACACGCTACACCAATAAATTTTATCCCTATGATTTGTGTGGTATCTGTCCCCTGGATGCCCTCAAATATCTGACAGTCTACTTACCTTCAGATCATGGGTTGGCTCTTCTCCATTGGTCAAGATTAGCTTCAAGATATCAAACTTTATTTATAAAATAAGTGGAGTAAAAGGAAAAAAGAACGTAGTGGATTACATTCAATGAAGAGAGAGAAAATTGAGATGTAAACAGCAGTGTTAAATTGTTGAACTGTGTTGAACTGGGTTTAAAATCAAATTAAGAATTGTGAAAGGAAAAAGAAAGGAGGAGGAAAATGGCATCTATGCAGGGATGTTTTGGAGAAACTATTCATTTACTGGAACAGCTATGAAAAATTTGGGATGAATGTTGCCGTTTACAGGAAGAACAAGAATTCAAGAAGAGATGATGGAATTGGAAAAATGAAATATTCCAGAACAATAAACGAAGGAGAATAAGGAAAAGAAAAGACAGCAACCGGAGATTAAGGGAAAAAGAAGAAAAGATGTTAAAAATTAAAAAGGCAGAGAAATTGACTACTTCTTCAAAGAAAAGAAAATAGCAAAAGAATGTTTTTCAAGCTAAGGGTCAAACATCTTGTGTGAAAAAGATGGGGAGGAAGAGGGAAAAGAGAAATGGTAGGAAAAAAGGGGGGAATTAAGCAAAAAGAGGTGTGGAGAGAAAGAATATTATATAGATGGTGGGGCAAAAGAGAAAGGAGGAAGTTAGAAGCCAAGACAACGAGAACTTAGTTTTAAAAGTGTTAGACACAGAGTTAATGGTCAGAAGAGGCATAGGCTAAAATTAAGAGGGTTTTTTTATTTATGAATAAGGTTGATCACAAAATAAAAGTTAAAGGACCATGATGAAAGAATATGAAATTTTTGGAATACGTTTATTGATTTATTGTTATAAATGATAAGGGAAAATAGAGAAGATTATATACTGTGAAATAATTTTTAAGGATAGGACATTGATTATGAAACTTACAAATGAATATATTGATAATATATGATGTGTTAAGCAATGTTTGTCTTATGTATTAAAGATAGTAAGGGTAAAGCTTATAAAAAGAATATACAAATATTAATACAATGAAAGGAGGGAGGAAATTTGATAGATTTAGATTTGAAATAGATATGTGAAGAAAAACTCTTATATATTATAGGTTGTATTTTTAGGTTAAGTGTGGTTTTTAATATGAAATGAAAACAGACAAGATAGAAAAACATAGAAAGATTGTGTATGAAATGTTACATTATGAAATTTAGAAAATGAATGAATTTTAAATAATCCTTGTTTTATGTGTTGAAGATAGAAATAATAGATTTTATATAGTATAAGATATGTTATATAATTATGTTAAAAATAGAAATGGTATTAAGTTATGAAATAATGGAGGAATAACAAGGATAATTAGATATTATATTTGATGTTGCCCACTTAAGGGAAATAGGAAATAGAAACAAAAGAAAAATGGAAGAGAAAGGAAAAACTTTAAAGCTTGATCTTAAAATGTAAATAACTGTCAAAATAGATATTAGGGATTTATATGTTTTAATATTTAATATACCCAAGACTGGATGTAAGAAGAAGATGGAAGAAGTGGAAGAATAAAAGAAGAAGAAGAAAGAGAAGAAGAAAGAGAGAAGACTTATGTATTCATGGGTTATATTTTATTGTCTTTTTACGTATATATATATATATATATATATTCTTTTTATTTTTGAAAAACAATAAAAAGTTTGAAAAAAAGATATCAAACCCTTTGTTCTTTTCTGCATCTTCTTAGAAATGAAATTGCAACCAAGAAAGATCAAAATTTGTTTACTGAGTTAGTTTTCCTGCAGATATCTCCTCTTACTATATGCCGTAACTTGTATGCCTAAGAATTTAGTTTCATGCATTTAGAAAAGCATTACACACATCCTCTGACTGAATAGATGCTTTGAACAAGGGTTTTTTATATTCATGGTCATGAATTTCTTTACAGGCATATGGCTTATTTAGTACCCCAGTTCCCTTTTCAACAACTTCAGAACAAGTAATACCCTTTAAGTCTGTAATGCAGTCATGTTTCATATCTACAAGTTTCTGTACCATCTCTCAAACAATACTGGTTTTCCCAAGTTATGATTTCTAGTTCTTCCTTCCCTCTGCTTTCACTTGAATGTTCAGATACTGAACACTTTATCTGTAGTTAATTACCAGTCTCCTTATGGCTATGTGTTAGAAATTTCCAATATTTCTTTCCTGCCTTGTACTTCCTCAGCTACCACGTGCAGGCATAGTCCTAATGCCAGCACTATTGCAATAGATATATGCTTCTATTTTTCTCATCTGATTTAGTTGAAAGTGACCCTGATAGGATTACAAAGATCTTACCATTTTCCCTGCCTTTGTAAAGGTCTGTTTCTAGTATTCCTTACATCAGTAATGCACAAAACATTCTAGAATCAAGTCTTTCTTAACAACACTATTTTCTTATCCAGTTGGGATACTGATCTCTCCTTTTCTCCTTCACTATAAATGGAAAGGATGTAGAGTATATAAGAACTTACTCTATGTCTCCCTACCCATGGCTTTATAAGGTACCATTATATTGTAACCATAGAAAATGTTGGTCCTCCTCTAGACACCGTAAGTTATGAGTAAACTGTAATGGGCTATGATCAACTTTCCACTATGTCCATTTCAACAATTTTCACATGCATCAGGAGGGAAGGAAAATTCTCATGATAGTGTCTAGTTCAAACACGACTGTTCCCCTTCTTTGCAATTTTCCCACTACCATCACTTTTCTTTTTCTCCTCAGTATAGTTTGTTTTGTTGTACACTTGAGAATTCTTTCCATTTTAGGGAGTCCTTATCTCTGATGATTCAAGGCAATATTTCACATCCAGATCTTAAATCATTAGGTTAAGGAAGGTATTTTTAGACTAGGCACAACATGCTTATATCAGCTTTAAAACAGGACAAGTTCACCAAAAATACATTTACAGAGCGCATCTGCTCATATCACTCTGGGGAAATAGGAACCATCCAACACACACTGTTTCACTGTAATTTTTACAGAGATCTGTGTAAGACTACTCTGCTGCAACATCTCTCAGGAGGCAGAAGCATATTATACCAATCTTCTTCCTTCAGACTCCAACTATGTTGTCACCAACATACTAAACATTTTTCCACCCAACACAATTTTGGCTGCCTTCAGTGAAAATTTGGCAACAACTGGTAAAAATGTGATTCATTTCTCAGTTTGGATTTGGATTGCATTTTATTAATTTTATCTTTTGGTTTTATTTTATTAGATTTTATTTTGATATGCTGACCTTTGATAGCAATAATGAAACTTTAAATTTGATCTTTAATCATGCTGTAAGCTCCATCGGCATGAGCCTTCTCCTGCTTTAGCCACTCTTTATAGCTGTGTGTCTTCATATAGTCATTTTTCCCCTGACTGGATGCTGTAATTGTTCGATATCACAGAATAAAGCTTACAGCAGAAAATCTGGCTTATCTTCTTTCACCTTCTTCTGCACCAAGAAGACAAGCTTACATTTACAACAGATTTGATTAGCATCCTTCTCAGGTAAGAAGACAATCATAACATACACCTGGCAGATCATCACCATTGTTCCCTCAGGTACATCCCACCTTGGAGATGGATAGAATATATATTCAATAAGGGAAACCTTCTCATTATCTTAATTATTGCAAACTGTGCCAGTTCTTTTAACAAAGATAACTTCAGGATGAAACATGAACCCATCTGCCAAAAAGGAGATAGACCTCATCAAATAATAAAGGATATATAGCATGTTGGGCTTTGTCCAGAAACATGGCTCCCCCATTAAGAGCATATTTTAATTACATTTATATACTGTCCATTTTGCTGTTTGAGGTGTCTCTAGGAGCAGAATGGGTATTGTGTGAATAAGGAGGAAGGAGTAAAGATGTGCTCCTCTGAGGATGAAGACCACAAAGTTAGCAGGTAGACTAAGTAAACCAATCATGTCCTCTTAGTTTTCAATTACTTGACCAAGTTCTTTTGACTAGAGATTGCCCTTAAAATACAGTCCAAAGTGAGAAAAAAGATTTGCATAGAAGATGCTTAGTATGTGTGCATGTGCAAGAGAGTTTAGAACTAATTACTGAATCATAAATAGAGATAATTATCTATCTCCATAGTAGACTAGTGCTGTGTATGGTCCTTCGTAAAAGAGGGTATTTGAAAACAGAGGACTGCCCTTATACAGGTAAAATAAGAGAAATGCTCACTCTTTCCTTCACTTCAGAAGAAAAGATGAGGAAAATGTTAAATGGATATCAAGTTCATGAAGAGGTAAGCTTCCGGTTACATAATACTCAGCTATCAAATAATCTCTTCAGCAATATCAAGCCCCCCTGATGCCTGTGTTAATGACAGATGCCTCCTAGATCTGATCTACCTTGAGAATACTTCAGTCTATATTTTGATTCTAGCCCCACCCAAGACTTTTTGTAAAGTTCCCCAGAACTATCATCATGTATGACCAAGCCTCTATTGTAGCCAGCTCTGTAAAGTTGGTTTACAGAGGACATTCTTACCAGATGATGGCTAAATACCAAATGTAAAGGCCTTTTTGCTACAAGGATGCTATATATTGTACATAGTTCCATTGGTAACATGATATTTAATATAATCTCCCAAGCCATTATATGCCACTTGTATTCCTCCACATCCCATTGTCTTCAGTTACTATTGTTTTAATCTTCATTTGGTAAATATTATTGCAAGCCACACAGTCTTCTTTAGCACAGGATAGAAATCTGAATATATAAATATTTTCCATTCTTTAGAAGAGTCACCATATAAGTTATTCAGTCCATTTATGGAATTAGAAAAGGAAGAAATAGGAAATTACCTTGTATGAGTCTTAGTTGGTCAGCATTGAAATAGAGGTCCTTGCATAATGGTGCAAAAGTGTCTTGGAATGGATAACTCTGTATTTTGATCAGTCTTGCTGACCAAATGTTCTTCAATCATTATCATCTCATTTGTATACTGATTTTCAATAGGAAAGCCCTGTTCAAAGGAACAGAATAGTTCAAAACTTCAGGATATTTTCATAATATTATATAGCAATTCAAGATGATTCACCAACAACTGCAATACAAAATTTCAATGTCTTGCAAAAAAAAGTATTTACATACTAAAATTAAACAAGTGGGAGTAAAGAACAGAAATGCAAATCACATAGTCATTGATCTGTTGAACAGTTTTCCTATATTTTCTTAAATCTTCTTAGAATTTTAAAACGCTTTCTTTGTTTTACTTTGCCTGAGTTGTGATGAGCATCACAATATATGCATTTTGAGATGCTACTAAAAATAATTCAGTGTGATGTGGTACATCTAATATCCCAAGTCAATTCAAGTGACTTGTGGGGATAATGATTTTTTGGTGCCTTTTCCAATACAATGGGAAATTGTTGATCTTATTTCAAATTGAACTGAAGGGCATTTGTCCATCACTAGAATTGAGTTTTAATGAAACCCAAAAGGGAAAAGTTTCCTACTGCTGTACTGATTTCTTTTTTTTTTTTGCATTTTCAAAAGTAGAAGCAGAAACTTTCCAAGGTGGCATGAAAGGTGGACCACCTTTTGCCTTTTATCAAATGCATTAGGAGTCTATAAGTATGTTTTGTTTCCTCACTGTTTAAGCATTTTAATCAGATTTGAATCAGATTTTCCTCAGAAATCATAAAGCTCTGGGTGAATGTTGAGCTGTGGCTCAGAGTGTCACCTGCTGCCACTCCCCTTCCATATGTGGTGAAGAAATTCAAACAATAAGATTGGGTTGAGTAGCTCTATTTATCTGAATCCTTTTCTTCCGAAGCTAATGGCAGCAACACAAGATGTGATTTCCCACTTGGAGAAGCTACCAAAATACACTATGATTTATCATAGGGAAATTTATTCTACAGTTATAAAAAGGGAGTCATTTCAACCCAGCACATAATGAATATTCCCATGGCTTGACGCCACTGCCACAGTTCTTGAGTGTGCCTTCCTGCAGGAGCTGGAATTAGCCCAATCCCAGGGGTGCCATTAAGTATATTTTGTGGAGAACACATTGTTCCTGCTGCAGGGTTTAAGATAAAATACATTTTCCAGGCAGGGATAGTGAGATTCTATCTAAAGATTGGAATGGTTTTCAGAAAACCTGCAAGTCCCAGTATTTGAGGAAATCAACTCCGTGAGTGTTCCTGTTCAGGAGGCTTTCAGATGTCATGCTGCTGCTAAAGGGAGAGCAGGTTTGAAGAGGCAGGAGATGGGGATGGAACTAGGCTCAGTCAAGGCCTTTCTGTGCTGTGAGTGGAAGTGGTACTACTCTAATCCTTGAGTAGCCATAAAACAATGCCAGCATCACATTTCCTGTCTTTATAGTACTGCCAATCCCTATTCTGCCTCTGTTAAAAATTATTTCGTGACATTGCCAAATGCTATTATCCTATTTTGTGAATAATACAACTATTATAGGCAAGGTAGTTGCTTTTCTCTTCTGGGTTTGTTTCTGTCCCTTTCAGCATATCACTAGCTAGCAGGAGAAATATCTACCTATCCAGGCCCTTCAGTCAAGGAATGGGATGAATCCAATTTTGGAACTTGGCTATGGATGGTAATGCTGTGTAGTACCTGCCAATTGTATTATATTCCATAGAAATAATTGGGTTATCCATTACATGACAACGACTCATTTCACTCTGAATTATGGTTTGTCAAAGAGAAGCACTCAACCAGTTTGTGGGACTGTATAAAAACCTATCTGCTTCTTTTCCTGCCTTCCTGGAATTACCACTGTCATGCTTCCTTCAAGCCAACTGCATCTGATGACAGCTGACCTTAATTTAGTGGATGCCTCCCATTCCTGGAAAATTTCTATAGTTCTATGTAGAATCTAGACTTTCTACATGCATCTACAAAATTAATAGCTGAAAACTCTTGATACTTGCAACCTTTAAGGTCCGAAAAAGGGATTTGTTTCTATAAGTAGCTGTCACTGCAGTATTGTCCTAGAGTTGATTTGGAGGACTAATGTGATGATGTGATGATGCAGGTGATGGTGACGAAGAAGGTGACTGAGCCCCTGAACGAAGGGTCGGGGACGGTGGTAGGCCCAAGATGGCTGCTGAGGAGGTGTGTTTGTGCCTGTGCTGCGCCTGGAGTGGAGGGGATGGTGGCAGCCCCCTGAAGCTTCCACTGTTAGAACATTGAGCCTGTTTGTGGAGGTAGTCGGCTCCAGGACTTATCCAGGATTTATCCTTGGACTGGGACCTTTTCATCGGTTCCTTCTAACTTATTTCCCTTTGGACTGAACTTATTTTGGCTTACCATCATGACACCTGAGTCCGGATTTGATCTTTTATACCCCCCCTGAGACTTTTATCTATGCACTTTATATGGTCTATTTTATGAATTTTATATATAGATTATGCATTACTATACGACGACTCAACTCTGTGCACTGCAGGAGTGCCCTCTCTCACGGCAATGGCCCTCCACACTATTGAGGGCCTATCTTGATGATGGATGCTGGAAACCCGGAGAGATGGTCTACTGCCAAAGGGAGACTCCAGGGTTTTTTAAGGAAGTTTTTAAGGGGTCTGAGGAGGGATAAGGTGCTTTTTAAGGAGTCTCCAGTTAGAGGTAAAGTTTTAAAGGGTCCTGGTGGGTGGGTTTTTAGTGAACCGGGAGGTTACAAGGAGTTATTAGTGAGGCACAGTCACGGCGGGAGAGTACGGAAGGCTGGGGGGGTTGCAGGTGGGTGAGCAATGGAATATCGAGGTGGTATGTGGGAGGGGTAGACATGGCGGGGGCCGGGGGCCAAATCAGGTGAAGGGCATGCGCATCCGCTATCTTCGAGCATTGGCGCATGCCGACCTCCAAGGCCCATCCTGCGTTCTGGGCGGTACAGGCTCTCGGGCCCAGAACCTGCGGCTGATGGCATGCAACGCTAGGTCTGTGGTTAATAAGGCCCCCCTCATTTATGATCTTGTACAAGAGGGGGGAGCAGACCTG
>JANHFO010002164.1:155552-170440 GCA_032468095.1 Pareas carinatus
GAGAAGGTGGGTCTTCAGGGCACAGTAGAAGGTCGTAAGGTCAGAAATAGTACAAATTGCAGGGGAGAGATCATTCCAGAGGGTGGGCGTTGTCACAGAGAAGGCTCTCCCTCCTGCAATTTGTACTATTTCTAACCTGAAGACCTTTTCCATCTGGCGGGTCTGACCTAGCTGTGACCTCATCCTCCTGTTTTCAATTTTGGGGTTTTAGACGGGGTTTTTAAAATATTTTTCGTAAATTGTATATCTTTTTCAGCCTGATTTAATCTTTTTAATTGTGCTTTTATTGTCTGTATTATAAATGTGTTTTATTTGTCCTGTTAGCCACCCTGAGTCCTCCGGGAGAAGGGCAGGGTATAAATAAAATTCTTATTCTTATTCTTAAGTTTCACCATTGACCATTTCTTGAGAACAGGAACACATAATACTGTTTACTTGCCCTCAGCCACTTGAAAGGTAATCTCTGCCCTTCTTTCCTGACAAGAAAGGTTGTGAAATTCTCTGGCTGAACTTCACTATATTTGTATTTATTTTAGATCAATATCTCCATTTCAACTACACTGGAAGGAGCGCCCCTCCATTCACTGACTTTCATGTCAGTGGGTGCTTCTGTTTCTACAAATTCAGCAATGGAAACATGAAAGATGAACCCTTCTCTTTCTTTTTAACCAAGCGATACCACATTCTGCCATATTCTCTTCTAGTCCAAGTAACAGGAATAAAAAGTAGTGAAAAATATGTTTCCTTTCTTTCTCTTATCAATCCACTGGTTAGCACAATGAATGGGAAGGTGTCAAATGCGAAGAGTTTCCTATCAATGGAAACCTCTTGTCCTTAAAGACTCGTTCATTAGAAAAACAGCTGGAGAAATAAAGAAACTGGAGAAGCCACCCACTGGAGGCCATGATAAATATAGTCGGGATAGAACTCCCGACTATTACTGTTGCCAAAATGGAGCAAGATTTAAATCCAGAAACGGATTTCTACACCTGCTTCCTTTCCAGAGAGTCTATGAAACAAGTTACTTAAGGTTGCAGTGTACAAAGCTCTAGTCTTCTTACACTACAATTAGAATGTTTACTTTTTTTAAAAAAAAGCAGGCAACTTCCTGCAATTGGTTTCCAGAAGTTAAGATCAGAGAATGCTCTGTGGGCAATGAAAAAGTGCTTTGAAGCCTACACACTGTCCATCTCTGCTCTAAATAAGTTCCAACTGATCACCTCCATCTATTTACTCAGTTTGGGTAAAATAGCAGCATTGAAATTGTAAAATTGTGTCCCGTGGTGCAAAAATGTAAGAAGATAAGCTGACAACCTCTTTTACCAACCGCTGCTTGAACTCTTCTTTTTATTGTTTAAATTATATACACCTTCTAACCTTCCCTATGCTTTATTTGGGTACTGAACTAAGAAGAGCATCCCTGTTTTATTGACAACATTCATTCCTTGAGTCAAGATGAATTGATTAAGTCAGGGTAGAAAGCGAGATCTGGATCAAAGGATTGGCACCTAAACATATCCATTCATAATAAGGATTGCCCCATGAAGTAAAGCTTTTATAAATCCCTTTGCAGTCAATATTACAAAAACTTATATTAACATAATTATGAAATAAAGACTTGAAGGGGTAAATTCAAACTCACTGCTGCTTAGCAGAACATAAAGATTAGATTTCATTTTGCCATAACACTGCTCCCAGGGAGAAGGCAGCTTTCACTGATTGGTATTCACTGAATGATGATGATGATAAAAGCAGGGGACTTGGTGAGTATCCTCTAGCAAAAAGCCCTCATCTTCACATGAAGGTGTGTGATTCATTGGTAGGACATACTTGCCTGCTGGGCAAAGGGGAAAAGATCTTGCCTGAAACGCTGGAAGAGCTGCTGCTGCTGCAAGACAGTATCAAGAGCTTAGGGGAACCAATGGAAAGACTCAGTGCAAGGTATTATCATTACAAGGTCATTGGGCAGATGATAATTTTTGCAAGTCAATGAGTAAGTTAATGTTTCTCTCAGCTAGTACGTATAAGGAAGAATTCTTCACTGAGACAAGCGGTACTAGAATTTTATATTCAACATACTTTGCAGTACATTTTAGGTATATATCCTTGTTTAGCTAGCTATCACTGTCAGCAACATGCCATAATCTTAATACTGCTACTCTGCTTGCTCTTAAAAGTTGCTTTTTATGGTCATGAATGAGTTGCTATTTATTGCTTTGCTACCTTTATCTATCATTCCACTCAAATTTGGATTGTTTGGCCCCTTTGAATCCCTTTTTTCCCTAATAATTTTATGAAGAATTATATTCAATAGAAAAACTTATACAAAAACCTAATTCAAAAATATATTTTTAAAAAGTGTGGAATAAAAGAAAAAGATCCCCCCAAAAGCAATAAGAAAAGGAAAGTTCCCCATTCATCCCCTGCAAATGTATTCAACATTAAGAGCATCAGTGTCTCTTAAAATACAGCCAGATACATCATTTCATACCTCACTCAATGTTCTATAAACTTATCTCTAAATCTTCAGCTCTCCATATTAATCAGCAAAGATCTAGCAAAAATTAAGAAAAAATATCTAACAACTTAAACATATATTCCCTTTGTCCATTTAGTTTAAATTCCCCTCGTTCTCTCTTAACGAGTAAATATTGCAATAAAATAAAAAAGCTATTAAAATCCAGAAATAGTACACCCTTATTTAGATATCAAAAGCAATGATATAAATATTACAATCTAATCCATTGCAAAGTTAAACATTTCCAAAAGAAAAACATCCAATCCAGTAGTTATTAAACCTCACCAAAGATAGCAGCACATTTTAACCATAGTCAAATAAACCAATTTGATATTTTTTTCTTCCTTCCAGTCATCCTTAAGTTCCTTAAATAAAATTATAACTCTAGTTTTCTTCTACTTTTTACCTCTCTTCTTGAAGTTCTTGTCTTTATCCAAGTCCATTTGTAATTTCTATTAAATTCCAATAATTTTATATTTCATTTTTAAAAGGTGGTCCATAACATTATTTTGCTACATTATTTGCATGTCCTTTTTATTTTTGAATGATCATCCAATTCATTTGCAAACTCACTATTTTCATGTCTTTCTTGTAACTTGTAATTTTTAAGTCGCCCTTTAAATCCATTTTGGTTATTTTCAAAGAAAGAAGCAATTTTTGGTTCCTGTAAAGAGGTAGACAGCATCACAAGGCCACAGATCAAATATTTTTTTATAAAGTAGCCATCATGTGCTTTTGCAACCAAACTTCAAAGTCTTGTTTTGCATTTGAATTATTTGAATGCCTTTTAGGTTTTCAAATGTGGCTGTAAGAACCCAGCCACTTTTGTAAATGTTTTTTTTTAAGTGAGCTTCTGGAAAGGCAATGCAGATTGAATGGACATTACAGCCAAAAGGCAACTGATGTGAGATACAATCTGTTGAAATTCTCTCTGGAAAAAATAGAGATGTGGAGATTTCCCACATATACTCTAAACAGTTGGTTTTTTTTAGTAGATGGCAGAAATTGATGCTTTGGCAGACACTTGTAATCCCTGAGAATCATGAATTCCATTGTGCTCTGAACCGTAAATGCAAACTTTTGTGGATTTAAGGTTTCACCTTTAATGTTTTTAATCCCTTTGGAATTTGTTTTTAATTGCATTTTTAAGATTAAAAAACCTTCAGAATCACAAGCTTATCAGTCTCTGGGTAAGTCATATCTTTTCAACTTAAATCTTTGCAATGTTTTGCAATATATAGCAAAGGAGTAGCTTTAAAGTTGTTTCTAAAGATTGTAAATGCAAAGGTTTGTGAAATTGATTTAAAGAAAGGCTTTGATATTAATTAAAAAGATACTCTTGTATGGGGAAAAATAAGTTCTATTGGCCCTTTGATTCCTTGCCAAAAATGGTATATATTTAATAGAGTATTTCAAGAATCAAATTCCCTTCAATACGAATCAGCTCAGCATCATAAGATGGGTAAGACTATTCCAAAAATTAGATATGCAATAGAAGATAACAGGCTCACTTTTTCGCATATCCAGGGTTGTTTATCCTTTGTGATAGATCAATACATCATTGTAATAGTTGACTGGATTTTATTTTTGCATATCTTTATCAGATGGATAGGAATTTAGAAAATAACATCTGGGATCCCAGGAACTGTGGTACAATAATACATATAACCCCTCCCCACCATCAACCATCTGATGCTCCTGGCTCTTCAGATTAACTATTTTCACCAAAGATATATAGATGGATAAGACATTTTACCAGCATGAGTAATTCTTGGGCTCTCAGGAACCATATTTAACATTTTATGAATGAGGTCAATTATGCTAAGCAGTTTTTGTGATCATACTTTCCTTCCTCAAAGTGACAGAACTGTAGGAGAAGGGGTGACCAAATATGGGGGCAGAGTTAAAGAAGTGGTCAGCCTAGAATTCCTACATAGACACAAGCAGATTAAGTCCAACCTCCTTGAATTCTATTGACCCTTATCTAACTCCAAGCAGGTGCTAACCATTAGTTGAGAAGGTTCCTATGCATAGGCTGTTTAGCAATAAATCAGTTTAATTGGACCTTCACCTGTGGACCTGGTCTTTCATGCCTGACAAAAATGGCATGTCTTCATTTTTTATCAACTGTGCTGGGGGGGAAGGGGGAGAGGAAAAAATGGCTTCATAGCCAGGTGTGTCTTTAGGGCCCATGTGGCCATCTAAGCCTTAAGAAGGAGAGGACTTTGGAGCAGGTCAGGAAAAGATGTATGGCCTCTTTCACATGCACAATGGACCTTTCATATGCAGATTTCACCTTCCCTTCCAGTTAGTCAGGAACCTTACCTTCTTGTTCTGAATGTGAGTGGGGTACACATGCCTTCTTGCTGTTTGTAGTTTAAAATGTTGTAATCCAATAAAGATTGCCTTACATGATTTTTCATATTTAAAATGATGCTTGCAGTCTACATCAGAAGGGGGGGAAATCCAAGGAGGCCTAATCACATGAGGGGGATCAGAAGAAAGAAAGAAAAATTGTGCCAGCCACAGGTTAGAGTGGTGCTACAGGAAATATGAGCCATCAAGATCAAGAAAATTCTTAATTCATCAAAGAATGGACCGCTAAGTGCATTTCCTGACATAATGCTTAACTAAGAAAAGCACGTGAAATTGGTGGCCTTTCTGTTTTAAAAAAAGCAAATGTAATAGACAACTTGGCTGTCAAATTAATAGCTTTTTTTGCTTCCTTGCAAACAAAGGTCAATGTCACTGATCTGAGAGCTCCAGGTGTGTCTTTTCACAGGGGGGGGGGCTGTATATTTTTCAAGCCACTCCCTAGTTCCTCCTTTGTCTATATTAAAATAAGATGGAGACTGGAACAAATGTAATGCTTTTAAGTAGAGGAGACAGACAAAAAAAATGACAACTCCAACCTCCAATTAGCAATAGAACAGCAGAACCTACTATTTTTCCAGCCAAAATGTCTTTCTTTCTGAAGAGAGCTGTTTCCAAACATATGGAAGGAGTCTTTTTGTAGGATACAAACTAGAACATACATAGTTCATTTTGACTGGAAAAAAACAACCTATGCTCAAAATATCTTTTAAAAATGTCATTCTTTGAAGATTTTGCATTTATCATATCATTTATCATATCTACAACAGAGTAAATTAGTTTGAGAAAGAAAGCAAATCACACAAGTCTTCCCTCTTCAGAGCATCCATTGCATCAGTTCTGTGACTCAGTTTTGATTTGTTGTCTACTATTGTGGCTTCCACATCTCAAAATAGATTGGGGAAAGTTAGAAAATCTGCTGAAAGAAGAGATTCCACTAACCTTGGTGTGTCTTCCTCATGAGGAAAAACTACAACAAAACTTGGGGGAGGGTGTTAAATCATCAGGAAGAATCTAAGGTTCATCATCTGATGCACATGTGGAAAGAAAGTTTTCTTTTCCTTATTTCACAATTTGTAATACTAAGTGCAAGCATAATTGGGGCAGAGGAAGCATATTTTTTTCACACAATGCATGGGACATTTGTAGAATGTGATGGCCCTTAACTTGAATTACCTTAAAAGTGGATTAATAGATAAATGAATGGTGAAAGATAGATCTAGAAAAGACTATCAGCTCTGGCAGCAGTATGGACCTTAATGCGATTAGTATGTGTAGCAGAGCAGGGGGGGGAGGGGAAGCACTGGTTAAATGTGTTCCAGCTTCCAGCCTTTAGCATTCATCCTAGAAGTTGTCATTGGATCCTTGGTAACACTGGACTACAGATTTTGACTGCTAGGACCTAATTGTGGCAATGTATGAGTGTATATAATTAAGACTTCTTGTGGGGGTGGGACACTCCTCTCAGAGATATGCCCACCTGAATTTCTGTTCTGACAATACTAATATCTTTAAGAGGGGGACCAGCATGGCAGGTTTTTATTCAGGAGGAGACTTATTGAAACTGCACTCCAGGTAGCAATTGGGATGGATTTGTACCAACTTCCCTGCAATGACACCCCTGCCCTAGTTGCTGAGTTGGTAGAGGAATCTTCAAGATATATTGTCCTTAGGGATTTTGATCTCCTCCTGGCATTAAATGAGGGTAAGCTCAGGAGTTCATGTCCACAATGGGGACTTTGTACCTAGTGAGGCTGACGATTAGGAAGGGGAGATTAAATCTAAAGCTCCTCGGCTGTGTAGTATTTTAGGCTCTAGATTCTCACCCCTTTGGATTAATAGCTATATGAGCACGGCTGGGCTACAGCTGCTTCAGTGCTGCCAGACTGCTGTTGCAGTCATACAGTCTGCTGGATCCTGGGAGTCTGCTGGTCAAGCGAGGCTCCTGGCTGTCTGACCTAATTAAGTGGTCAGCAGATGTTGGGACCTGTTTTCCCCCCTTCCAACTACTCAGACATTTCGGAGACCGTCCAGTTTGACCTGTTGATTAGCTGTTGCACCAGCCCAATATACTATAAAGGATTGTTAGAATAAACAGCCTGTTGCTGGCTACATTCTCTTCTGTTACATTGTTAATAAATGCTGTTGCGATTCACTGAGGTTTTCCAGCCTGCTTTCTTCTGCGATCGAACCTAGCACAGTCCTCATTTTTTTCAATGTTCTATTCCATGAGAGTCACTCATGCAATTCCTCACTCACTGCCCCACCCAGCAGCATCGACTTACCTGTGGGAAAAGGGAAGGAAGGGAAGGGAGATTTCTGATGCTCACTGCCTGTTTCCCACAAGGAAATTCACTGGGGAAGTTGGCAGGAAGTCAGTCCACCCCCATTGATATTTTGCCAGCCTTGGCCATTTTGTTTCTCTGTTTAGGTAAGGAAGTATCTCTGAGGCAATGACACATGATTCTAATTTATATCATGCCCTGACAGATTTCAACAAGTCAATGGAGATGCTTGAGAACTTGCAGGGAGAAAGTCAACGGGGAACCTTGTGGGAAAGATCACATGTTGCTCAGGTACTTTTCCCCAACCAGTGCACTCTCTGCCAGTCTCTTAGCACTTGTCAGTCAGACTCAACAGGTCACAAGTTGTCTTGTCTCACATAACATCTTCCCCCCACTTTGGCTTTGTTTTGAAAATATGTCTCATTTCCCGGTGGGCGTCAAGTCCTATGTGTCCTAGATGATTTTTCAATGCTTATTTTTTTCTTGCAACATTTGAGTTTTTAAAATTGCATTTTATGATTATTTTTGCAGTAGTCTCTCCAAAGTTGCAATTTTCTACATTTTCAAGTGAGGAAAAATTTAACCTGCCCATCATCATTTTGCAAAACAATGTTCTTATGGGCAGTTGGTGGAGAATAAGAGGAACCCATGCTAGATTCTAAAATTTGTCTCCAAGAATTAATTCCCATTTGTGCCCAGGAGGATCTTTTGGCTTTGGTTTCCATTTGAGGCCTCAGACTCAGCTTACTTCTAAATAAATCTGAATGATATCATCATGTGCTTTTTATGTATGCATTTTGTACATTGTCAGCAATCATATATATTAAACATAAAGCACGCAATTACAGCTACTTTCTGCATAAATTGATTTTACTATTGAGAACAATATATAATTCATAAGAGAAACTAATACTTGAATTTGTTTCAAAAAAATCTTAAAAGCACAGAACAGGAAAATATTATATGATTGCATGTTTCTCTGCTTATTTATTTAAACTTTTTTTATACAGCTTAAGTATAAATTTGAGATTTAATCTTTTTTTGCCATAATATCTTAAAATATGCTGTTAAATTTTGAAAGTACAATGAAACAGTTTAACAGAATAATAGACAAGGCTCTTATATTCAAAGTAGTCCAGGTTTGGCATTTATGTTACCACTATCTAAATTTGACATCATCCGCAGCAATTTACATCAGTTGCATAATCATGCCATTAGCATCAATTTATGTCATGGAAGCCAATGATGTGCTTTCTTATTTAATGAACATTTGGAATAACAGAACTCCTCTCCCCTTAGTTAGTCTGCTGAATCAAGGTTTTATCATACATGAACCTCTCCATCTTAGTTATGGGTTAATGGATTACTCACATAATAACTTTTTCCAAATTGTCAAAAAAATTTTTTGCTCAGAAACCAGTTGCTCAGCTTGTCACCTCTACTATTCATCATCATTCATCATTTTAGCCATTGTCTATTCACTGCAGGATGATGGTCTCTTCTGCATGTTTTCAACTCATACGGTCCTGTGCTTTCTTTTGTCAATTGGGCCCACCATATTTGCTGATGTCATTGATACATCTTGTTTTGTGGATGCTTTTTGTTGTATATTTGGTTCTTTAGGCGTTTATTGCAGATAAACGAATGCATATGATACAGTAAGCAGAATCACGATAGAAGCCAGCAATACTGCTTATATACGGAATGGCCTCTAGGAGGCAGTCAATAGGCAATTAAACATTTTCTCGCACTAGTAATCCCTGGAGGCAGGCAGTCTGGACCTGCTCAGGCTTCAACTACTTTAGGGCAATGACTAAGTAGAACAACATTAAGCTTAATACATTACACTCCTTTCCCCTGGATCAAGTCACGGGTCAATGACTAACAAAGTCCTTTAATTATGTAGGCGGTCGGTGTACCCACTCCAATCAGCATGAAGCCATGGGAGATCCCTGGTCTACCTGGCTGTTGGTCTGGCCAGATTAGCTTGGACTACTTTCTCTCAGTTCAATGGAACTATAATGATCTTTCTAGCTGACCAGTGCTGGAAGGCCTGAGCCAAAAGTCAAAGGTGTCCCATTCAAAAAGGACCCTGGCGGCAAATGCTGGTTATATTCTTTCGCTGCGGTTTCCTTGATGGGGGTGGGAACCCTGACTGAATCGTCTCCGACTCCACGGCTGAGAGTCTTGTTGGAGCCTTCAGATTTGGTTTGCAGGCTGCTCTTGGGCCAAACTCATGACAGGCCCTCCCCTTGAGGGTCTTGGGCTAGCAGCAATGTCACTAGCCTCATTCATAGTTGATCAACGTGACTGCACATGCAGCACCCATTTTCCAGGACCACTTTGTAAGATAGAGGACCACTAACTTTTATGATCTCTTCACCCACCCACAAAAATCCATGTCCGTAATTTCGAGCCCATTCCTAGCTGCATACGGTGAACTGGCACAGCATTCCTGGAGGCGCGGTGTCCACTGCAACATGATCTGGATGTAGCCAATCCAGCTTCGTGACCGGCTGCCTCCCCCAGCAAAGCTTGGCCTGGATTTTTCCAGTAGCAGTACACAATGTTGTTCACTGGCAGAGGAGAAAGTTTGCCAGTCTGTGATACCAGTTGTCATGCACGATGTGCTTTAGTGCCTCTTTGGTCATGCAGACCATTCTTTCTGCCTGGTCCTTCATAGCCAGGTGTCGGTCAAATGAGGACCCAGATTATTGGGGGCAATATGCTAATTTCTGTAAACCGCTTAGAGAGGGCTATAAAGCACTGTGAAGTAGTATATAAGTCTAACTGCTATTGCCATTGCTATAAAGGGAGATGAAGTGGTGTGCCTAATGAGGTTTGTCCTTAAAAAGGACAGAAACTTGATGTGAACTGGGCGCTGTTGTCCAAAACGAGGATGTCTGGTAGGTCATGAATTGGAAAGATGGTTCACAACTCCTGGATACTCCTGGCAGTGGTCATGGTAGACACAGGGACTAATTCTAACCATTTAGAATGACTATCTACCACAATTAGAAATAGTTGCCCTTGAAAGGGACCTGAATAATCTATATGAACTCATGACCATGGTGCGTGTGTGTGTCCTCCCATCTGTGAATGGGGGCATGCAGCATCTCTGGCCATGACGTTCAGCAGCTATGGACGTAGGCCTAAATGTCCTTATACAAGTAGCCTCTTGTGAGTGCCTTTATCCGGACAGTGCCCGGATGACCCTCATGTAGGGACTCTAGAACCCTAGACCTCAATGAGTTTGGGACGATGACCTGACTTCCCCACAATATGCAGCCCTTGTGTGCAGACAGTTCATCCCGCTGCATTAAGTAGCTCTTGAAATTGAGTTCCCAGCTATTTTCAAGCAATCTTCTATGAACACCAGCCAGGACAGAATTCAAAATAGGATCCGTGACTATCTCAGCCACCACATCCCCTCCATGGAGGGGAGACTTTGGCAAATCCTGGATTACCAGGATGCATGCAGCCAGAGCAGGATCTGTCTATAAGTGAAGCAATGGTAGCCTGCTGAGGCCATCAACATGGCCCAATTCCCTTCCAGGTTTATGGATGAGAACATAACTATAAGCAGAAAGAAAAATCAGCCATCTCGGCATATATGTAGAGATGATCTGGGCCGCCTCCCTGCCCCTAGTGAATAGCCCCAGAAGCAGTTTATGGTCCATGAAGACCGTGAACTGATGACTGTATAAGTAGTTGTGGAATTTCTTGATTCCGGTTAAGATATGTCAATGCCTCTTTGTCTATCTGTGCGTAGTTGCACTCAGCTATAGACAAAGTCTGCAAATAATATGCTATGGGCGACTGCTTCCTGTCAGTCATTATTTGGCTGAGGACTCGTCCCACCTCGTATGGTGATGCATCACATACGATGCAGACTGGCAATTTTTCATTAAAATGAGGGAGAACTGCATTGGATAACAGTAGTGCTTTGACTGCCGCAAAACTTTCCCATGGTGCCTTAGGATCTATGAGCCTGTGAAGGGGCTCTGCTATTGTGGCCTTGTGGGGTAGGAATGCATGGTAAAAATTTAGCAGTCCTAAAAATGCTTGAAGCTCCCCCTTGAATTTGAGTCTGGGAGCATGCTGTATAGTTTTAAGTTTAGACTCAGTAGGGTGCATGCCGGCGGCATTTATACAGAACCTGAGAAACTGAATCTACCCCAATGTTACATTTTTCCTTCTTTAATTTGAGTCCCACTTCACGGAGCCTCTGTAGGACAGCCTTGAGCTGTTCAACTAGGCTACTAACTGAGTCCCCTGCAATGAGAACATCATTGAAATAGGGACAGACCCCCAGAATACCCTTAAGGGTACTTTCCATGACTCCCTGGAAGAGCCCTGGGACTACGCTAACGCCGAACTGTAGTCACTTAACCTTGAAGACACCTCTGTGGGTGACAATTGTCTGAGCTTCTACTGTGGCATTATCCACCAGCAACTGTTGGTATGCTTGAGCTAAATTTAGCTTAGCAAAAATATGACCTCCCTATAATGACGCCATTATATGCTCCACCACTGGCACGGGTAAAGCATTTTGCCTAAGTGTTTATTTATCGTGCATTGTCATGCCTCAGCCTTTGTCTAGGGCTCCTTTGCAGGATGAGGACTCTGATAATGAGTTGGGGGATGAGGAAGGGGCCTTCGGATCTGGCAGCTTCACTCCTGCCTCATACGCCCTACCCTGCGGCTACCTTGTCAATTTCCACTTGAATTCTTTTACTCTCGCGATGATATTGTATACTTTGTTCTCTAATCCATATGCAGGTCTTTCTATCCTGTCTTGTAATGCCAAGCATGTAAGGTCGTTTGCTTTTGTATTGATTGTAAGGTTAGTGTACATATCTCACTGGCATATGTTACAGCAGGTGGCACACACTGATCCAGCAAAACGTTTCCGGCATTGGGGGAGGTTGTTCTTGAAAAGGATGCTTAGCTTGCCGAATGCCTACCAGCCACACTTAGCATGCTGTTCAATTTTCTTTATTGTGTCACCTTCCATTGAGATCTGTTGGCCAAGGTATATGTAATGGTTCTTTTCCAGAAGTAAAGCATTTTTCTTTGTCCTAAAGGCTGGTCATACTGTTCTAAAAACTCTTCAACCTCATCATCACTATAGCTTATTGCTGGTGCATAAGTTTGGATGATTTGAAGCTTGTATTGTTTGCTCAATTGAATGGCACATTGGGCTTCTCTGTATGATATACCATATTTTTCTATCTATAAGATGCTCCTATTTACATATGACTCATGATTGGATCAAACCTGCTATGTTGTCTCTGTAGTTAGGTTGCCTCAGCAGTTTGCAACCACCCATGTATAAAATGCATCTTCATGTTTAGGTAAGTATTTTAAAGAAAAAGTAATACTTTATAGACAGAAAAATATGGTACTTTCAAGTTTTACTACAGAGTCTTTCAGATTTTGGTTGATGAGCCAACTCCACCATATCATTCATCTTCAGTACCTCTTAGTGTAGAGTAAATGCTCAGACCTATCAAGTTCAACTAAACTTTCACCTTTTTGTTGTGTTTCAAATAATCCAATGATATTCCAATGTATATTGTTGAGTTCAATCAGCAGTTCTAGTCGAAACATCTGTTTTCATTATTTGGATTTGACTGTTCCTATGTTCAAAGTCCAAATATAGCCTGATTTAACCCGTTGATTCTTAGCAACCTCTGACTTTGGGCAGGTCTTCCCTCTGCTGTGAGTAGTTGCCCTAGGGCAGAGGTGTCAAACTTAATTTCATTGAGGACCACTGCTGCCGCTGCTGCGACCACCACAGGTCCCACCCCCTGCATACGCCATCAACCCGCTGCCCCTTGCAGATACTGCTACCCCACACTTCCTCCCACAGATGATGCCCCCAATCACAGTTGCCCCCATGGTCATTGCTGCCCCTGCCCCCATGGTCATCGTGGCCCTAACACAGCCTCCTCATGGCCTCCCCACAGTTGTGAGTCTCTCAGTGACCTCCCCGCTGTCACACACCACAGCCCACACACAGCCTCCCAGCAGCCTCTCTGCAGTTGCCATAGACTGTAGCCAAGGTGTCGAGGTCCAGTTCCTCGACATTTCCAGACTGGATCAACACAAGCCAGATCTGGCCCATGGGCATCAGTGCTCTAAGGCCTCTGCGGAATGAGGGCCATTTTTGAGGTTGTATTGACATGTGGAAGGAATAGACCATACTACCGTGCTGGTTCAATGCAAGCTGGCAGATATACCAGTATTAGTGTGAGGTATCCATCATGGCCTGCCTTGTGAGACCCTTCTGGACATATACATGAATGATGACTTAGGCCATGATTTCATTTACCCACACAGGAACCTTCGACTAGTCAAGAAGGAGATCATAGAATGAGCACCTCTAGTATTCGTTGCACATTTTAGGGTAATTTAAAAAATATTAGCATCTTCTCTTTCTGAGGAGAAATAGCTAGTACCCAACTATATTCCATCTTGATTTATGATCAAAAGGCCATCTGGACTTTGTTTTATTTATTTATTCAATTTCTATAGCTACACATCTCGATTCAATTGATGCGATGGCCACCCTAGTTTTAAGTTTTCTGTCTGTTGATCACAGAAAAAGAAATGAAATCAGATGGCTATTTTCAACTATTCCATCTGTTGTTAAGAAGAAAGTAAAGAATGAAAACAAATTTAAAGATTTGATTGCAGTACCTGTTCCTCAATTGCTCCAAGAACCACGTTCCTATCACAGTTAGAACAAAAAAACTCAGGTAGTATCTGCTTTCTATTATCTATCACTTTCACTATTCCCTATCAATACCTAAACAATGAATGGGCATTTATACTGGCTCACTGAAAGGCCCCATCTTCTTCCATGATAGAATATTCTGGACGTGGAATATCATTGTCACTGTAGCATGAGGATAGCACAGAATATCATTCATGGAACTTTTCTAAAGTTCTAAGAGCAGATTCTATTGTTCTTCTCTCTTTTTGGGAAAAGTTTTCTGGCAAAGAAACAAAGCATATGTTATTAATTTGCAGTCCAATTTTTGTCCTAGTGTTACATAGAAGGTAGTTAAATTTTGTTCATTTGCTATGTACATTTGGCATTAATTGCTGAAGATACCAGAAGGCAATGTTTTTTCTCTATGATTTTATTTAGATTATAATGAATAATGTGATTTTATTCTTTTATGATTTTGTCTATTGATATGTATCATTTAGTAACCATATATAAACACAAAGAATTAACCATTTTTCCTCATGTGAGACTTCTTTTTAAATCAAGCTTTCTGTCTAGCCATCTTAACCAAACACTACCACCTTGGATCCCTATAATTTAGCTACTGTGTCTTAAGATTTATTGAATCTAGATTAAAGATAACAATCACTTAAAGTTTACATGATATAGTAAAAAGCTTTCTGCAGGGCACTACAAAAACACTACAAATTCTCTTGTTGTCCAAGGTTTCCTAATCTATAGTAATATTTGTTAAAAATGATTCATTTATCATTCATTTCCCACTCACGTCTGACTCATCACTATATCTCAAAAACCATAAAAGCTACACTACTTAAAATACATGCATACCTTTGCTTCCCATCTACAAGGGAAGCAAACTACAACAAAAATTTATCAAAAAATTATTTTTAAAGGAGTTATTTAACATTTATTGAAAAGGGGAGGAGCCAACCTGTGCTGGGCCAATCCGAGG
>JANHFO010002165.1:0-12614 GCA_032468095.1 Pareas carinatus
AGCCAGCTTTGCTGGCTGAGGAATTCTGGGAGTTGGAGTCCACAAGCCTTACGGGGACCAAGGTTGGAGACCTCTGGTTTAGAGCAGAGGTTTGCAAATTTGGTCCCTTTAAGGCTTGTGGACGTCAACAGCTAGAATTCCTCAATCAGCTATGCTGAAGGTTGGAGACCTCTGGTTTAGAGGTGGTTGCAGTTTGCCATACAATAAACAAACTGAGGTTGCAGTACAGGTCGTCCTCCATTTGCAACAGTTTACTTACTGACCATTCAAAGTGACAACGGCACTGAAAAAAGTAACTTGTGACCATTTTTCATGCTTAATGACCCCTTCAGCATCCCCAGGGTCAGGAGATTTCCATTTGACAACTGACTCAACCTTTATGATGGTTGTTGCAGTGTCCCAGGGTCACGTGATCCCTCCTGACAAGCAAAGTCAACGGGGAAAACCAGATTTCCTTAACAACAGCCACATAGATTCAATTAATCAATGGTGGTAAGAAAAGTTGCAAAGTGGGGCAGAGCTCACTTAAACAATTTCTGACTTAGCAACGTACATTTTGGGCTCAATTGTGCTCGTAAGTTGAGGACTACCTATACTCAAATGGTGTTTCTGTCGTATGGCAGCTATTTACAGGAACGCCTTTTACCACCCATCACCTCCCATTGTCCAGTACGCTCCCACAGAGAGAGCCTCATCCGGGTGCCGTCGGCCAAACAATGTCGGCTGGCAACACCCAGAGGGAGAGCCTTCTCTGTGGCTGCTCCTACCATCTGGAACGAACTCCCCCCGGAGATACGCACGATTCCTGACCTCCATGTATTCCGCCGTGCCCTCAAAACCCATCTATTTGTTCAGGCCGGGCTGTCCTAGTTTCCCATCTTCCCCTTACTGGAATTTGATTTTTATTTGTTATAATTGTTGGGGATTAGATTTTTAAATTTAAATTTTTTTAAATTATTATCGGCCTATTTATATAATATTTTTATTC
The DNA here is from genome assembly GCA_032468095.1 of Pareas carinatus. Classification (NCBI taxonomy): domain Eukaryota; kingdom Metazoa; phylum Chordata; class Lepidosauria; order Squamata; family Pareidae; genus Pareas; species Pareas carinatus. Next base: position 989 of record JANHFO010002165.1, read on the forward strand.
TGGTTTTATTTTTTGCATCTCATGTATTTTAATGGCTGTTTACTGCCCTGAGTCCTTCAGGAGGAGGGCGGTATACAAATTTAATAAAATTCAAATTCAAATTCAAATGGCTGTGAGAGTTGGGCTATAAGGAAGGCTGAACGTTGAAGAATCAATGCCTTTAAGTTGTGGTGCTGGAGAAGACTCTTGATAGTCCTTTGGACTGCAAGGTGATCAAACCAGTCAGTTCTGGAAGAAATCTACCTTGACTGTTCATCAGAAGGACAAATGAAGCTGAGACTCAGATATGTTGGCCATCTAATGAGAAGAGAGAACTCACTAGAAAAGGCTGTGATGCTGCGAGAGATGGGAGGCCAAAGAAGAATGGAATGGCAGAGAATCAGATGGCTGGATGGTGTCACCGATGCAACAGGCATGAGTTTGGCATACTGTGGGAGACTGTGAGGGCCAGAGGGGCCTCGTGGACTATGACTTAGCAACTGAACAATAACAATGGAAAATTCAGTATCTCATATTGTGAACACTTTAATACTTTTTTTTAAAGTATTGGATACAATGAGTCTATTTTCACTAAAAAAAAGTCAACTGTCAGTTGTAAACAGACTGCAGAAAAAAAAATCACCAAGCAAGCCACAATGCTCCACACTCCATTCAAAGTAACTGAAACTGTTTCAGTTCCTAACAGTTCTTTGTAACAACATTCAGCTTCCCTTAATATTGTTTCCTATTGTAAATTTATACAGCATTCTAAACAGATGCTGCTGATCTAATACAGGGACATTTAGCTATTCCTCCACTTTATTTCTATTCTTGCATTCCCTTTGTACCTTGTCCGTAAGCCTAGTTAAAGCTGCAACGTACATTATGCTATGTACACTGCTGAATTATGTAAGTAATAAATTACAATAAGGTACAAATTGTTACAGTTTAATTACTTTTCCAATTCAATATAACTGCTAAGTTCCACATAAACAGCATTTCACAACCTATTCTGGCACATCACTACAACCCTCCACTACAATTAAAACTTTCATAAAACAGCACCGCTCTTTTTAAATCATCCCCTCCGAATCAAGGTAGCAGCCTTTGCTTTTGATTCAGTTCCTTAATCCAAGGTTATTTTTAAATTGCCCAATTTTCGGTTCCACGCAATTGCCGAAGCACAATTCTTAAAGTCAGTACCATCTTCAGGAATGCCACTCCGAAAGATTCCTCAAACCAAACCCCCTCTAGGCGTTCACTCTGGGAAAGTTGTGACTCCAATAAGCTGTTTAATAAGACTTATTTTCAAGTTAGCACTTAAAGACGCTCGGAATATTCTCAGCCAGTGCGGTCACCGTGCCTTCTTCCGCCAGAGCCCGCTTTACGGGACTTAAAGGGTCACCGTTGCAGGCGTGTCCACCTCACCCACTTGCCTCCACGCAGCAGACGCGGTAACTCTTTATCCTACCCAACAGGGCTGGCGTAGAATGAGTTTGTATGTGGGGCGGGGGGGGGGTCCGACCCATCGTGGGGTGCGAAGCTGGAGGACGCTCCCTTACAGCAGGCGCTGCCCCCGCTAGGGACACGCTCAGGCCGCTCTCCCCTCCCCAGAGGTCATTCTCGGAGTCGCAACCGCCCCATCTCCAGGCTCGCCCTCTCTCCCGCCGCTCTCCGCCCGCTCACTTACCCGGCCTGGGAGAAGGGCCAGCAGAAAGGCGACAGCGACGCACAGGCCGCAGAGCCCCCCGCGGCTCGGGCCCCGCGGCGTAAACGGACCGCGCATCTCCGGGGAAACCGCTTCACCGCCTCGCTCGCTTTGCCGTCGGGTCTGGGAACCCCCGGCGAGGCTCTGCTGATCAGTGGGGAAGAAGCGCGGCCGAGAAGCCGGAAGAACCGGTCCCGTCACCTTCTGGTTTTTCACGCGAGGCGTGGCCGGGACGTAAGCAGACGGCTTCCCCCGCCTCTCTGGAGTCGAAGCCGGCAGCCGCTCCGCCCTCGCTCCGAGAATTCGCCCGCCTTTTCCTGCGAGGCGACGCCTTCTCGCTGTCACGCCACCGGCAGGCGCTGCCCTTCGTCCCGGCCCACAGACACGCCCGGTTCCTGAGGGGCCCGTTTCGTCCCCGAGCTCGGGCCTTTGGGCATAGCTGCTCGGAAGTAAATCTCACGGGCTCCTGACTGCCCTCGGTTGGGATTGCACCTTCGCCCCGCAGCCGGTTATCTCGGTGTCGTGGTTTCTACTCCCCCCCGCCCCTGCGTAATTCCAAATACATTTGCTGAAATGTTAAATCTCGCTGCCGTTTTTCTCCGAATGTGCTTCCCTTTTAAGTCCCTGCTACGGCTGCTGTGAAAATATACCGAAATAGAAAACCTCGATCCCAAGAGACAGCGATGTGTATTTGAAGTATTTTCGTTAAAATCTAAAACGAAGTAAGTTAATCTAAAAGTCAGTAAATATCGAGCATTTCGATTAACTCAGCAGTCAAGAAATATGCTGCTTACTAGTACCTGGTAGAGCGGGCTTGAAGGCCTTGCAAAAGATATTCAAATGCCCAGATATACCTGCAATGATCAGAATTGTGCAAGCCCCTGTGTCACCGTATGGAAGTGAAAGTTGGACTTAAGTGTAATTTTTTTTGAACGTTCTGGTTGGAGAAACTCCAGAGAATATGCATAGCCAAGAAAACAATCCATTGGACCATTAAAAAGAGCAACCCACATTTTTCACTGGAGGTTCACATCAGCCTTAAATCATTCGTTTCCATTAAAAAAAACCATGGGGAAAACAACTATGTGTATGATTAAATTTCACAAGGGGGCAATTCTAAATTGATGTTGCCAGATGGCTCCCTTAAAAGTAATGTCTTAGTTCACAGCAAAACTGAGTTTGGTATCCAGGTTTCAAATATATGTTAGAGATTTGAGTCTGAAATACATAAAAACAAACAAAGCTTTGTGAAATGATCAGGGAGAAGCAATTGTTGTGAAAGCTTGTTCATCATGTGACGTGTCTGGTCAGCAGACTAATGAATCCAGTTCATCTAAATTCAATCATAAGTCTTTTTAGCAATTGGTAGGTTTGTTCTAAAAATCTTTGTTTAAAAAGTGCCATTTCTTGACATGCTTGGATATCTGTTTTTCACATTTTTCTTTGTTGTAAAGAAATGCATGTACAGCGGGAATATATGATGTATTTATATCACTTAATACAATACCATATGTATATGGTATTGCATTATATGCATATGGATTTTGATTAATAACTAATTTGTACATTTCAGCATTTCATAAGGTAGAATTAGCTATATCAAATTTGTAATATAGTCAATAATCAAATGTTTTTGAAGATTCATATTACTATTTGAATATTCCTGTATTCTAAAATATATATTTCCACACATATCTACAGGCAAATCCTATAGTCACATGGAACTCAAAAGTATGAAGAATCTCATCCCATCATTTTATTTATTACTTGCATCAGTAGTTTAAAAACATTTGTGAGGAAAAGTATATTTCTAATATGAAGGATTCATTTTGATTAATAAACCTATAGGCAGTTTGTACATGCAGTATTTTGCAATAGTTTTGGTAAACACTGCAAGGTCTGGGTCGCAAAAATTCTGACAATTCCTAGATGGGACCAAAGAATTAATCTTCTATCTGTTCGTTGTCATCTAATGGTTGTCCAGATTTTTGCAGACTTCATCTGGTTACATTAACTTATTATTGCTTGCAGAAAATGTATTAACCTTCACAGAGATTTTTAACAAAAGACAGAACTTCTATCTTGTGCATATTTTTATGAAGTAAGCCCTGCTGATTTCAGTAGAGTTTTCTAGGTAAATAGGCATGTGGCCAAACTGCACGTTCCTTTTCTTAATAGGATTTTAGACAGCCCCGTTGTATGATAAGAGTTTTATCAGCCATGTGACAGAATAGAATAGATTTTCCTGGGGTTGAAATTTTGTCTAATATGCTGTTTGTGTACATACTGCTGACGTAAAGTGGCATGATTAGTGTTGTAATTGTTAGTATTGGATAACAAGAAGTTTCTAATCTGAATCTGTCATCTGACTCAGAATGAATAAACAGGATTCAACACCTAGGGCAACCAAAGTATTTCGCAACCTTCAGAACCATATGCTGACACATAACACATGAATTGCTGAAAAGAAAATCATTATTTCACATATATCCGCATATGTTGGTTGTCAAGAATATAAATAACATAAATAAAAGGTTTTTTTTCATTTTTAAAAGGTTTTATTTAAAACTGCAGGGCTATAGCAAACCTATAGACTTTCCAGTCCAATACATTTACAAGATTCCCAAATCTTCTGTTTTGAAATATTCAATACAGAGTAGAATGAGGTTTACAATGATTTGAATAAACATAGATAATTCTGTAGCAATGAGACCACTAAAAAGATGCATGAGCCAGAAACATTGTTGAACCCTTTTTTTTCTTGTTTTGTTGAAAAATCTTTTACGTCAATTTTGTATTGTTTTCATGATTTATAACTCTGTTCTCCAGTCTAGTATTCTACATATTTAATCGATCATGAGTATGTTTGTTCGGGAGTAATATCAGTGTCCAAAGGATACCAATTTTCAGAAGATTGATTTATGGGATACTTCTTAATTTTTTATTTCCCAGAAATAGCAGTATAACACTTGTCCCATTTGCATTTAAAAATTAGTAATATCTATAAAGTATCTTCAAAATACACTTAAGACAAAATAACATTTTAAAAGTACCATCATTTTTTCCTTTAAGTAAAATGAGACTGATGGGATTCCACAGAGAAGTTAGCAATAAGAAAGCTTCATCACGTATAAAGGTGAATTTACCCTCCAATGTTGGATATATACAATAATTTAGACTATAATATCAAATGCAAAAACTGAATGCACTATAACGTCTGACAAAGTCTGTATAATGCAGTTTTGGTTTTACTTATGAGATGGAGGAATTTGGATAAGTGATGGTGGTTCAAGCAATACAAGAGATTAAGGCAGCTATTAAAATGTAAGGAAAACAAAACTGCTGGAAATTATTACCATTATATGTAAACATAGCATGTTTAAAACATTTTAGAGATCATCAAAATTATCTTATGATTTGTTTAATTGAATTTCAACAGGGAACATCTTGCCCTTGTTACAAAGACATAGCTATTTTAAAGAATTGCAGACAATGACTAAATGAGCATCTGCACATGATCCAAAGCACCCTTCAGATATAAAGCACTGTACAGCATTTATAGTATTTTTTTGCTGTTCAATTCTGTGATGAGTAGGAATAAGAATTCAGTTTGAATCAATTTTGTAAGCATGCTTATGTTTCCTTATTTAAGTATAGTATTAACTATATTTTTGTTAAGGTTCATAGGGGCCCTTTGCTGTACCTTGAACAAGTGAGTGAACATTTTATTACAGATAACAAAAATTAAAACAACCACATGCAATCAGAGAATATAGGGAAATCTTGCTAATTAATGGATATACGTAGTCCTCATATAATGACCATTTATTCAGTGACCATTCAAACTTAAGTGGTGCTGAGCAAGTGGTAGTTATGACTAGCTCTTGCAGCACATCCATAATCGCAATCCAGGTGCTTGGCAATTGATCTAGAGTCTTGACGGTCACAGCATCCCTGCAATACACAATCACAATTTCTTATCTCTCCTGCCAGCTTCCCATAAGCAAAGTCAATGAGGAAGTCAGTAAGTAGTTGGAAGCTTAAATCACATGAGATGCTTGCTTAAGGATTTCTGGTAATTTGCTTAACAATGGCAATGGGAGTCGTGGGATTGCCATTGGTTATACAATGTGATAACATTGTGCTTTACAACTGTATTGCTAAGCAATATAAATTCTGATTTCAATTACCAGTTGCTAAGCACAGATTACTACCTACTAATATCATGTCTCAACATAGCAAGCCTTATTATTTGGACATACTGTGTTTCTCCAAAAATAAGACCTACTTACATTTTTGCCTCTCACTGGAACATAAGGCATCCTCCAGAAATAAGACCTCCCCAAAAATATTATTTTCAGGGGATGCCTTACTTTCGGGGAAACACGGAAACACGCGCTTCGGGTAGCCGATGCCTCCCAGCAGGCTGAAAGCGCGTGAATTTGTAGCTCTGCAGTTTTCAGCCCAGCTGATCTCTCTGTAGCCCTCTGAATCAAGTAAGGAGTGCCTGGGGCCTGGTGTTATTTGGGGTGGGGGTGGGCAATCTACTGTGTTTCTCAAAAGGCATTCCCCGAAAATAAGACCTAGCCCATCTTTGGGAGCAAAAATTAATATAAGACAATGTCTTATTTTCGGAGAAACATGGTAGGATTTAGCAAATAGTAATATAGTGATTATATAGTGATTTCAGGATGCTTCTCTTTTTAGGAAAAATTCTACAGCACATGTAAATGTACTTTATGATCATGAATGTATTTATTTATTTATTTGTTTGTTTGTTTGTTTGTTTGTTTAGACTTATATATCGCCCTTTTCCCGAAGGACTCAGAAAACCTGAAAAAAAAAATTCACATTGAACTTTAGAAAACTATCTTAGAATTGTAATCATTGTCAATGATTGTATGATTGCCTTATAATTGTAACCACAGATTGTAACCAGAGTTTGTCATTTGTAGCCTGTATGTAAGTATTGAGCATGTACATCGGAGACAAATGCCTTGTGTGTCCAGACACACTTGGCCAGTAAATAAATTCTCTTCTCTTTCTCTTCTGATTCTATTTCTATTCTATTCCAAAAACCATCGGTTAGAATGGTCAAGCAGTCTTATTTGTTAAGGGTTGGATTAGTTGAGAGCATAATTTCTTGTAAAATCTACACCTTCGAAAGACCAATTCTAAAGTTTCAATTTCTTCAGAGGCACCGGAGCATGCTCTGTGCAAAAAAGATATCTGATATGGTTACATCCATAAATGCAGAGTGTGTTCCAGAAAAGGCTTAGTGACATTGAGAATAGGATAACAGTTTCCTTGATTCATTGTAAAGTTTGTATAACCTCGGGGTTAGCTGCAAGGTTATTCTACATAATATTTTATACTGGTACCACATGTGCAAGTGCTTTTCCTAATTTCCTTTGATGCAATGTATATTGCAATTCACAAGAGGAAAGTGGAATATAGCAGGCTATGACATTTATTTGTTTACTATTTTTAGTGCTTCTGTTCAGTGATACAGAACTTAAGAAATTAGTCTTTGGCTTTAATAACATAACTATTGCTTAATGATCTTATAGGAAAAAGGATTGCTTAGATAACAGTATTTAGATCACTCACAACACAGTCATCTCTGTATTTACTCAGGAAAAAACAGTGTTCCACATAGCAGAAGATTCATTTGAAAAATATCCCCATTATGCTGAGCAGGGACCTTGATATCTGCCCCAAAAGTCAACTCTTGAACTTTACGATATTTATCTAGCTCAGCAATTCCGTAAGCAAGAGAAATAGTATATTACAATGTATGAATAATACCCTAACTCAAGCCAAATGCTTTTGGAAAATCAAATAAATTATAAAGAAGAAAAAGGATTACTGTTTCATGTTCAGGTGGGTGTAAAATGTTTGTGTATTGGGAACTATGTTACCCAAAGTAATATAGTTTGCTTTACCTTAGAAGCAGCCAGTAAAAAATTCAATATGTATTGAAATTGCTTATGTCTGATAGGATGTGTAGCTATGAGTAGACCCTCTGAAATAAATAGAATTAAAAATAACTCAAAATTACTTCAATATATTCATTTCTCATTGTAAGATTAAATTCCAAAGTTATGCCTGTAATAGTAATAAAAAAAGACTGAGTAACAAAGGTTGACAAAGAAAGGCAAACATGGAAAACCCTCACCCTACAAAGAAATGGCAGTTGCAGTAATTTTTGACAGTTACTACTGATAAATAGTCTGTAAGCCTGTCAGCTTCATAGGAAAAGTTGTCAAGGAGATTGTTAGAAAAATATTCTGGTTGGGGGAAAAAAAGATTGCTAATTAGAGTTTAATGATTGTCTGACAGGAATGTTCATTTTTCGTGTGGAAGATAATCAGATATAAACACAATGTTTAGAAAAAAATCATTGCCAGGTTTTGCAGCATAATTGGAAGTTTTTAACATTTGCAGGAAAAAGATGAACTATATGTGAATAATAATGAAATGAATCTGAACAATATTCAATTCCATCAGAAACAGAATAGCTTCAGAACTTATTTCTGGGAAAATACATGAAGAAACTACAAAACACGAAGTTAAAAATGTTAACCCTTTTAAAGGTTAAAAATATTAAGTTAAAATGTTGATGTGAAGTGAAAACATGACAGAACTTGCCAATGCATGAAAAAGAGCATTAGAAAAGTCTACACTATGTAAAGATGTTTAGGTATTAATAGTATTATACTAGAAATGCCTTAACCAAAGAAACTGGAATGCTTAGTGCTAAAGCAGAATATAGAGATGGTATGCATAACAAAATAACTGAAATAAAGAGGACAAATCCATGTAATATAGTTGCAACTAAATAGAAAATAAATAGAAAGTAATTAGGTTTGTGTTAGTTTAAGTGTCCAGAGAAGGAAAACGAGAAGGAAATTATTCACAAAATAAAAGCATCACATTCCAAACTAAATAGAGAAGATACTGTAATATAACTGACCATGATTCTTGTAACAGAAAAGAAGCATGTTAATGGTGTGTCCATAATAATCTCTATAAAAATATTCAGGTAAACATGTCCTGTTATGAGAAATGATCATTACACAGAACTGTCTAAATGAAAATAACTCCATTTAATCCTTATTTCATGTCTTTATTGGCCTGCTACCAATGCACATTCAGCAAATTTTTTGGCATCCATTAAACCTGTTGTAACACACAAAATGCAATCAGTAAAATTTACTTTTCCTGGATGTAGAAACCATGAATTTACATTGTAATTCATAAAGGAAAAATATTATGAGTGATGATTTACGCATGCCTAATAGAAAAAAATCCATGAAAAACAAAATTACATACATAATAGGAAATCTGCATAGAAGTCTCTTATAACAATAAAATATACAGAGGAAAATTCAATATTCTCTCTCTCTCTCTTTCTCTCCCTCCCTCTCTTTCTTTCTCTGTCTCTCTCTCTCTCTGCAATGAAAGTAGTGTAGTCATTGCAAAGAAGCCAGACACACCATAGGATGTTAACTATTGAGAGGCACTTGTGTATCTCAACATCTAAAATAACCAACAGAAAACAGAGCCTCTGTAAATATTCTTTTAAAAATGGTTAGAACAATTGAGATAATATATGATCTGTGAGATATTAAATAAGTGTAACTCCCAGTACACTTCACAATTTCAATTTGGTAGTTTCAAGGTATAGTTCAGCAACAATAGGAGAGGTATATGTTTTCCATACCTGCCTTAATACTTGTTACCATATTGGAGACAAATTAGGAAATTTACTTCAAAGTATACAATATATTAAAGCAAAGAGAATCTTTCTAGTAGAACAAGAGTTGCTTTTCCAGAAAGTTACATTGTGGAACCAGTCTCCCCTAATCCAAAGCCAGCAAATAAAACCTGGTGAGCGTAGTAACTTAATAGATCTTAAATTTACCATTCCATGAAGTACCCTGACTTCATTCACAGAGTAGGAGACAGGAAATACTTGAATCTCAACATTTTCCCACTTCTACCGGAATAAGAACAGGAATCATTAGCTCTCTCAAGATGTCATGTGATATTAACTCTTCCTGTGGTTTGCTCTAGATTGCAGGAGATGTAGAATGCGCTCGTTTTTTGTCAGATCTGAAGGCAATTCGTTTTTCTGAAACAAGAAACAAATCAGTAAAAAGACAGAAAAAGGATGGTCACTGCTTAGCTTTGATATCCAAGTTTAAGACACAAATCAACAGGATTATTTGCATTCAGTTGTAGATTGCAGGCAATCCTCGACCTACAGTCATAATGGAGCCTGCCAATTATGGCTGCAAGTGGTGACAACCATTAAGTGAAACAGCCTCGCTTAACTACTACTGCCCCCTGCCCCTCCTGAAGCCACCATTGAATGAACACACAGTTCATTCAGCAAAAATGGGGTACCTCATGGCTGAGGGAGGTCCTGGGAGGCCCAACACCCAGCTGGGTTTATAAAGGAAGCAAACAAGCAGCAAAAAGTGTTGCAAAGTCAAAAACAGCCCAGCAGGGGGGGGGGAAACTAGATTAGAGCTCAACACCGTGTCCCAATGCCAGAGAGGCTTCCAAACAAGCATTTGTTTTGACTGATGAGGCTATACTTGTGGGCTAGACCTCTGCCTTGATCCTCCCCTTGCTCTTGCTATGCTCTGGGGAAGCCAGGCACCTGCATGCAAAGGTGGCAGCTTCAGGACAAGCTTCTCGAAAGCTTTCCCTTGCTTAACACTCCCCTCTCAGAAACTCACATTTTTTCAATAAAGTAAACAAAAAAACCTGGGAGGGACAGACGTGTTGATGTTGAAAGCAAACTCTCCTCTCTGCCCTCCAAACTTTTGGAAAGCTTTTTACTGCCTATATGACTCCCTTTAGGACCCAGCTTCTGCCATGGCTGTTTACTGCACATCTTTTCTGTAGCCAAATTTTCTTTTGAGCTGAACTTTTTCTTCAGCTCCTCAATGCAAAAAAGCTACAAAAAGATTTCCTTTGCTTCCTTCCTTCCTTCCCTCTTCAGTCCTGCAGTCACTCATCAAGGTAAGTCACTTACAGATTTTGTCATCCTCTTTCCAGGCATGCAGTAAATTTAGCCAATGAGGTGATTAAAGAGGATCAAGGTTAGATGACATACATAGGAATGGATAGATTATCTTTTAATTCCCTGAAGCTCTCATTAGCCTTTGGTAGAAATGGCCATAATTACCCCGCTGGAATTGTATTGATGGGTATGAAGTCAAAATGACTTCAATTTTTTGGGGAAGAAATAATTCCGAACATATATTAAAACAATCCTTTGTCTTCAATGACAATTGATTTTTTGAAGTGCTTCAGAGGCTTATCACATTTCTCATGCTTTTTAGAATTTACATGAAGCTTCTATGTGAAAGCAATTACAATCTGGAATAAATTTCAGCAAAACAGCAGATAGATCTGTTTCATGCTTCCTGAGCTAATCCAGGGAGGCTGAAGTTGTGAATAGATGGAAAATCTTATTTAACATGGATGGGGATAGCTGCTATAAGGCTTACTCCAGATAAGATTAAGATATTACAGGTAAGAAAGGTTGCTGACATGAGAGTGTGCGATTAAGATAGGAAAGTCTCTGAAAATTGTACTGACCGAAATAACACTATAATGAATGCAAATTATTTCCAAAAGTTCTGCTGCCCTCTAATGGACAGCTCTGTTTTCTTCTCCAACTGAACTGAACAAAATAAGAGTTGGAAGGGACTGTGGAGGTCTTGTAGTCCTAACTTGCTGCTCAAGCAGGAGACCCTGTACTAGGGGTTCCCAACCTCCGGTCCGTGGACTGGCACCAGGCCGCAGCACGGCAGCAACCAAACCACATAAACAAGCTAAGCCCCGACTTCCGGTTGGCTCCGCAACGCCGAAAGACGGACTTTTTAAGGTCCGCCAGCTCCGAGATCGCGTTAAGCCGCC
>JANHFO010002165.1:12714-40459 GCA_032468095.1 Pareas carinatus
CTTAAAAATTTATGTTCTGTTTTGACTGTATTTCTTGTGTTTTATATTATGTATGTTTTTCAAAGTTTCTTAAATAAAAACTTTTTTTGGTAAAAAACAACAACAAGCTAAGCCCCATTCGCGGGATGCAGGGAGTATGCAAAACTACTCCCTCTCCAGTCCATGGAAAAACCTTTCTCCATGGATTTGGTCCCTGGTGCCCAAATGGTTGCGGGCCACTGCTCTATACCATTTCTGACAAACGTTATCCAATCTTTTCTTAAAAACCTCCAATGATGGCGCACCCACAACTTTTGAAGGCAAGCCATTCCACTGATTAATTGTTACAACTGCCAGGAAATTTCTCCTTATTTCTAGGTTTCTTCTTGATTATTTTCCATCCATTGCTGCTTGTCCTATCTTAAGGTATTTGGGAGAATAGGTCGATCTCCTCTTCTTCATGGCAGACCCTTAGATATTGGAACAACGCTATCATGCCACCCGTAGTTCTTCCTTTCATTAAACTAGACATACCCAATTCCTGCAACGGTTCTTTGTGTTCTACCCTCCAGGTTCGTAATCATCTTTGTTGCTCTCCTCTGTACTCTTTCTAGAGTTTCAGCATTATTTTTTTATCCCTCTAAGATGAAATCCATATAAGAATTTTCAGGCTGTTTTCATTAAAAATACTGTGCCCAGTTGTTTTATAGTTGAAAACGTAGAGCAAGTGTAAAATGAAATAGGTTACCTTGTTTTTAATTAACGGATCTGCTCCTGCTTCTAAGAGTAATGCTACTGCTCTAATATTGCCACCAAGAACTGCTTCATGAAGAGCAGATGTCCCATTCTAGAAAATACAGAAAAAGTATAAATACATCCATGTATTACATCTGCAAAGTAACAGCTCAGGTTTTTTTAGTCAGAATAAGAACAGCTCCTCCAGAAAAGGAACAAAGCACAACAAAACCCTTAACATCCAACCTTTGACAGCTATGAATTGATTTTATGACATTTGAAGACTTACTTATTTATTTATTTATTTATTTATTTATTTATTTATTTATTTATTTATTTATTTATTTATATTTTATTCCGCCCTTCTCCCCGAAAGGACCCGGGCCGATGCACAGCCATCTAAAAAACAACAACAGTCACAAACAATACAATACAAAAAACGCACCATTTAAAACAATTTAAAATGTGTATATAAGATATAAGTCATGGGGCCAAAATTTAAAAAGCCGGGAAAAATACATCCAATTTAAAACCGGATCTAAAAATTTTAAAGGTCTAAAATATCTAAATTCTTTCATTTACAGAGAGATAGTGTGAGTCAGGCAAGGCCAGCCTGAATAAACAGGAATGATTTTATAGCACGGCGGAAGGCACGGAGGTCCAAAATAATATGGATCTCTGGGGGGGAGATCGTTCCAGAGTGTGGAAGCTACCACAGAGAAGGATCTCCCTCTGGGGGTCACCAGCCAGCATTGTCTGGCCGACGGCACCCTGAGAAGGCCCTCTCTGTGGGAACGAACCGGTCGATGGGAGGTATTTGCTGGCAGAATGTGGTCCTGTAACTAACCGGGTCCTAAGCCATTGAGTGCTTTAAAGGTCATAACAAGCACCTTGAAGCGCACCCGGAAACCCATTGGCAACCAATGCAGCTCGCGCAGGAGGGGGGCAACATGGGTCCTGCCACTAGCCCCCATAACCCCCCGCGCAGCCGCATTCTGCACTAGTTATATTAAAAACACATTAAATTCTAGCACCAGGATAGCAATGTAGAATAAGGTGAACATGAATAATCTTCTGTATTTGCCCCATTGAAATTATAGTAAGATTTTGGGGCTTTTGAATGAGGTTCTATAGTAAACTAGACATTTCTGATGGAGGGATGATGTCATGCTCGCAGTGACTATCAGTGATTTCTGGCCGAGGAATTCTTTCCAGATAAAGGAGGGACCAAGAGATTACCCACCTGCATCCTGGAAATCAGATATGTTTTACCAAACAAGGAGACAGGTACAATATAAGATGGATTGTTTCATTAAAATAATGGAAAGACAGGTTGGACTAAAGCCTTAGGAGTGTAGGAAAGGTGAAGGGGGAGGGGAGAAGAAGCCTACTTTTTACTTCATCTTCATCACTGACTTACTTTCACTTTTGTATTATAAAGAAAATAACAGTGGCCACCAGAAAATTGGCAAAGCTTTGGTGAAGTTAGGAGAGGATCTTTGGAGCAACCAACAGAAAGTGTGATTAATCCAGAAATGTTACAAAAATGTTTGAGGAGATAGGGGAGCAATTATATCAATCTCTCAATTCTGCAAAAAGTGATGTTTGCTTTTAAGTGGGAATGAAAGAAAAGTTTGTAAAGATGAAAGGAAATGGAAGAATCAATGGGACAACATAGGAGTAAAACAAATCAATGACAAAGTGGAAATTTTAGAAAGTAAAATACAAATAATAAACAGACAGAAAAGGTGTTTAGACAACCTGGTGTTATTAGATTTGGGCTGCAAGTAAAACTTGTACGAGAGGACATTTTATTCAGCATAATAGCAAACTAAAAAAAACTAGAGAAAGGATAAGCAATTTTAGATTAGATAGATATGAAATAATTTTAACCCATTCGTAAAATAAATTTATTTTACAACAAATGAAACTTACAATGGCAGTTACCTTTGTTGACAGTAAGAAAATAGAAAAAATGAATTATGTAAAAGAAAAGTTTGAATCTGCCTTTATGGGAAAGAAAGCAAGTAAAGAGAAATGGTTAATAAAGAGTTATTAGAAGAAGAGCATGGAGAATATAAGATAAAATCTAAAGAACTGGATATAGTTTTTAGTTGGTTTTGTATGCACTATTAAAAGAACATTTTAAGGTAGATAATAGGACATTTGCAACTGAGCATCAGAAGATCCAGTTTGCAGTTGAATTATGAACAAATGCTGAACATGTAATTGCTAAAATGTATCAACTTTTGTTGAAATTTGAAAGGGAAGAACAGGTTAAAGAGTGTATAATAAAATGAGTAAGAACTTTGGCAATAATATGCAACAGCAGGAAAATATCTGATTAAAAGGACTGAAATTTACATTATGTTATAACCTAAAAGAGAATTTTATAAAAGCTGATGATGTAGCATTGGTTTAGGACACCCAGCAAAAAATTGTCTAGAATGTATAAAGATATTTCAAAATTATATTGGAATGTGAACAATATGAAGGGTCATTTTTTTCCTAGTGCCTGGTGAACTTGTAAAAAATGTTTTAAGTTCTAATACACACAAGAATGCAAAGAATCTTAAAAATGACTATTGAACTGAACAACAACTTCTTTTTGATGAGAATAATGAATAACTAGAACAGTGTCAAGGAAAACTTACATATGTCATTACTGCTGTGAGGCTATTTATAGGCATGAAAATAGAAATACTTTGAGATATCCCAAATGGAGAAATGGTTGGTGAAAATAATGGAACAAGCAGAGAGGGCAAAATTAACTTCTTTGCTTCGAGAAAGATCAACTACTACATTGATTAATAACTGGAAATCCTTTATGGACTTTTTGCTGAAAAATGAAAAAAAACACCCAAAGTTATGATTTTGGATTTGGTAAGTAGAAAGGATAGATTATGGAAGGAAGGAAGATGTAATCTAAGAAGGAGATGGAAAAATATAATCATGTTTATAACTACTGTTAAGATTGGAAGCCACTTTTTTCTAACTGTTTTATTTTATATTTTTCTATTTCTTCTTCGCTTATCTTTTCTTTGTTCTTATTTTCAACTTAACATTGGTATTGTTTTAGGAAATCTCTTTACACAGACCCACACCCACACATACATAAAAAAATTATGTTGGATTCTACAATTAGGCCATAAATTACAGTGAGAGTGGAGGTTCGTTCTCCGAGCTTGTGGGTTGGTTTCCGAACATATCGTTACATCTTCAGCAGATTTCTAGGGGATATCAGTGTCTAGAGGACATCTCCTACACATCTGCTGAAGATGTTACCTAGCCTGTTAACTAAACGTTCGGAAGCCACAAGCTCAGAGAACGAACCTCCACTCTCACCTTACACCTGAACTACAGATATTCACCACTTTTGGAAACAAATTATGGTTCTGAACATTGCAAAGATTTTTTCCCTCAAAACTTACCTTCAGTATGCCAAGTGCAGGGGAGAATTTAAGTAATTCCTCCATAACAGCATTATATCCTTTGATTGCAGCTTTAAGTAAAGCAGTTGTGCCATCCTTAAACAGAAAACAGTGGAAACGAAGGAATGAGAGATTATTGCACATGAGTTCATTTAAGATTTTCATAAGAATTCTTATTTTTTATGAAAACAATATAAACAGTTTATGTAACTATACTGATCCACTGAATAACATATTTCAAAGATGACTTCAAAAAAGAAGTGATGCAAATCTGACATTTATTTTGTTAACAAGTATAGTGTAAGTATTTGCTGCTTTTTATAACCTAATAAAGCATTCTAACTAACTTTAAAACAAGCACATAATTGTAATGTTTTGGCTAGTTTTAATAAAATTACTGGACAACAGTATATACCTCTTATAATGTACAATGCTGAAGTTACCCTAACCTCCCTTATACCCTTTCATAATTTTTTAAAATTTCCCTTAACTTTCATTACAATCTTTTATCTTTTCCCAAAAAAACAGGTAATAAATAACCATAACCAAATCTATGGTTTCTTCCCTTCTTCATTCTACCTTCATAGTAAAATTAAATACATTATGAGAGAAAAGTTAAAATATGATTTTTAAAACATAGGTTATGAAAAATTCAACAGCTGAGTCCTATGGGACAGTTGAAAGATATATACATTTGTAAGATAAGCTAATAAATTTATTTGCATGCATACCTAAATTGTAAATGAGTGTCACAACCATGAGAGAGTAATTTTTTTCAGATTATGATCCTTTAATTCTAGATAATTCTGGTTATGAAGCAAAAATTGAACTTTTAAGTACTGTAAGGACAATACTGTACTGTACTGTAAGTACTGTAAGTTTCCAATGTCTCAGGCAACAATGAAAGATGCTTGAGAAAGTATTCTAGTCAGAACAGACACTCAAATTCCCACAAATAAACCTTATTATGAAATTCTTCTTTCTTCCAGCCTAAAATCTAGAAAACTAAAGTGCTTGCTTACAAGCCTTGCAGCATCTCGATCTGCTCCTCGGAGGAGCATCACTCGCACTACATCACTGTGTCCCATCTGAGAGGCTATCCACAATGGAGCTGTCCCGTCCTTAAGGAAAATTCAAATATGGAACAGATTAATCAAGTTGATTCAAACATGGCTAAACATTTATGGCAGCTTATAATGAGATTCTGGCTGGAGTTCCAGGACAAAATGAGTTTGTATATCCAAATGAAATCCTTTCCTTGGCAAGAAACAGTACTCAGGACAAGTGAAAATGCAAATATACATGTGTTCTAGCTGAAAAAAATATTTGCATGATATAGATAAAATATTTGTTGCCTAGAGGAAACAACAGCATCACTCTGTATCATTGTATTTTTTCTTTAAAATAACTCAAGATAGATCCAGATTTAGTTATGCTAAGAGAAAAGAGGTAATGAAATTGACAACAGTATTCTTGACCATGGATTCTTCTAGATAGTCACATGAAAGTGATATTTACCCTTCTAGAGGAAGGGAGGAGAAGAAGAGGAAGAAAGGTAGAAAGGTAGGTGGAAAAAGGAGGGTAAAAAAGAAAGGAAGAAAAGAGTAGAAAGAAGGGACAAATTCTTCTACGTGAGAGAGAAGATAAGATACAACAAAAAATATGACACAGTATAATACATGATATATGATGTGATATAAGATATGATATATGATAAGCTCAACTTTGGTTTCATAAGATCTAAAGACCATAAGGCGGTTAAAAAAAAAGAGAGTCCCAATTGGGTCAACTATTAAAGAAACGCCGATGATCGACGGATTTGAAACTAAAGTGATATGATAGGATTTAATATGATATGGTATGACATAAAATATTATGATGTATGATAGAATATGGGATATGTGCATATTTGAGACATGATATATGATGTGAAATAAGATATGATATATGATAAGTTCAACTTTGGTTTCGTATGATCTAAAGATCATATGGCTTTTTGGAAAAGAAAAGAAGAGTCCCAGCTTGGACAACTAATATAGAAATGCTGATGATTGACGGATTTGAAACTAAAGTGACAAAAATCGTTTAAAATAATAATAATAATAACAAATATTAACATAGTAGTTAGAAGATATATATAGAAGAGATAGAATTAAGTAAGACCTCTCAATGATAAGAATTGAAAAAAGCTATGTATGTATTTATGTATATAAATGTTTTTAAATTTGTATGTAATAAAGTATTTTTAATAATAATAATAATGAAAAGTTAAAAGATATTGCTTCCACTATGCAAATGTCAAATTCCTTATCCTCCCTTTCCAGTTTAGAAATGAAACAAGCAACCGTTCAATAGGAATTTGCTATGCTCGAGGAGAGGTGGGGGCGATGGGCTATTCAAACTAATAAGACAGTTGAATGCTTAGGTACGCTTATTGAATGTGGCTGCGCTGCCCATGTGACACACAGCGAGACCGATGAGATAATTACTAGGGAGACAACTGGGTCAAAAGGCATTTCCTGAAGAAGTCATCGACTGAACTGCGTATGACATCCCAAGATGCTTAGTTTTTGCATTGCACACCTCAGCATGGGTTCAGTTCTTCTATAGCTCCAAAGAATCTAAATAAACAACTTTATTCTATGGAAAGGACTGTTTGTGAATTCAAAGAAGAATGCAGAGAATTCGACATTATACAAAAAGATTGTAAAATCCCTAAGACATTGCTGGAGATTTTTAATAAGAACAAAGCTTGGTGGTAAGTGAAAGTGAAAAGTGAAAGAGTCTGACTTTAACCTTGGTAAGCAACTGCAAATTGCTTAGTACAACAAGAAAGAATATTTGAATAATATTTGAATAATATTACAAAGAAATGAAGCTCCAGCACTTGTTGCTAAGCAAGGAATATAAGGAGGGGCTGTCATAAAAAATAAAAATGACAACACAAATGGTCAAACATATACACAAAATGCTAATGACATTTATGAAGCTACAGGAAGCTAATTTTAAAGAGATTTCACAAAAATAGATGGCAGGTGTATACAAAAACCAAGTGCGAAAAATGTAATTAAAGAAAAGACAGACGATTGCAATATGGACAATAACCACACTGACAAATTAGAAACAACAAAAAGAAAGCAGCAAGTTGTTGGAGAGGTGATGATACTTCAGAATGAAAAGTTAAATCACAATTTAAAAGCCTAAAAGAGGTTCAAGGAAAGGTTGTAAAAAAGAGAGCACTAACCACCCCCATGAGCATGACACAAAGAAGCAAGCAAGGAAAAGGAATCTACAAGCCAGCTTTAAAGGAAGGTAAAATACCAATAGAGAAACCGGAGGAAGCCTGGAAGAAAATGAAGAGAGAGAAGTGGAATAGATATAGAGATGCAAATAAAAGAGAGACTCAGATGTAGAAGTTATATAAAAAATTTGGACAAATTAAAATATCATAAATCAGGAACTGAATAAGAAATTTAAAAGCTTTTTTCTTTTTTGAATAATTAAGTATATGACTAAAATGTTATATAGGATAGAACTTTTTAAAATTTTGATATTAGGTAGTATTTATATTGAATGTTCAATAAAAGGAGAAGATAATTAATGTCTAAATAATAAACTTGATAAGATTATACTGATTAAAATGACTAATTTTATAAATGATAAATTTAATACTATATTTGATAGATAATAGGATGAACTATAAGATTTAAAATGTAGTAAGATATTTAAGTAATACAGGAGAATGTAGTAAATGTGTAAGGTGTAAGAGGTGTAAAATAGAATTAATAGAAGGAATAAATTTCTTAGAGATTTTTAAAAATGTAGCAAGAGAAGGGTTACTTTGTAAAATGTATAGAAGCAAAATTGTTTTTCTTTATCTTGGACCTAAGAAACCAAAGGGAATTAGATGACAGATTGGTGAAAATAGGATATTGAAGCAATAAAAGAGAACTATTTAGGATGATTAAAGCTAAACAATTTAAAAAAATTGTAAAAATGAAATAATATTGAAATACATTCTAGACTAGCACTGGAAAATCAGGATAAGGTTGATGTAACATTTATATAATTGTGTACGCAATGAGAAATTTTTTAAATGCTAATTAGAAGGAAGGAGGTATTAATTTTTTCTTTTTTATGATTATATAAGCACTAAGGTATGATAAATATGTTTATCCAGTTGGCAAATGCTGAGTGGAATATGTTATGGGTTTGTTTGTTATAATAATTTTTTTAAAAAATTCTAAACAAAAGAAATACTTAGGGCTTAAGCCCCTACATAGGACTTCCTGCCTGAGCGGAGGGTTGGACTAGAAGACTTCCAAGGTCCCTTCCAACTGCTATTTGATTCTTGGCTTTTGAGAAAAGCTCAATGGTTTTTACTGCTCTTTAAAGCAATCATGCCTTTTTAAATCTTCTACATCAGTCCAAGGAAAGATTCTATTCTATTACTCTTAAAAGTTATTTTAATGAATATACACACCCACACACACAGAGAGAGATTGTAAAATTATTTACAACTAATTGAGATTTCAGGCTAGATGTATTCACAAGGCGTGGTAAAAGAAGTCAAGGTGGTAGCCATGATGATGCAAGTTCCTCCTGTTTCTTTTTATGTTCATTGCATGTATGATAAAAAATAGGTGCAATTTTAAATGTACCTTTGAAGTGACTATATTGACTTCTTTGATCATATTTTGTATGATGGCGTTGGCTGATTTGCTCATGCCATCAAGTCAGTATCGACTTAGCAACATTATTTTTTCCATGACAATCTGTCCCTAGCTTTAACTTCAGGTATTCCAATAGTGCATTCATGCCACTGGTATATGCTTCTCAAAAGCCATTTTTGGGTGTGTGTTTGTGCATGCAAGTACACATCTATATGATCATGAATTGGTGCACAATAAAATTGTGTTTGAATTGCTCCAGGTGTGGCCTAAAGCTTTAATAATGATACATTTTTCATATATTATTGAGCCATTATTTTATACATGTTTGCTTATTTTATTCTTGGGACATCACTTCTAAATCTAATGTGCAATTTGAGGATTTGAAATATCTTGAGCAGACAGACTTTTTATCATAAAAGCACTAGTTACCAATAGGGAAGAAACAATACATGTAAAACATTTCTCTCATCACAAATTGATATGTTGAAGAGAACCTATCCTTATTTGATAAATTGTCCAGGGAACAAATAAATAATTAGATGGCAGTGCTATTAACAAGTTTAGCACTGGGCTACATAGGATACAGACTGTTAATTTGTATTAAAAATATAATTTTGTTAAATGAGTTCAGATAATTGGAGTCCTACTGCACATCATCTTTTGGTAATTAGATCTGCTCTGAACTTGTTTCAGACCACATCAATTTAATACTATTATTAGGTTATTAGAACAGGGAATAAGCATGTGTTATTCCCTGCGTGTTCTTACATCTCAAAAGCAACATTAATAATATGTTAATTAAACTGCTGAAGTGAAATGATCTGAAAAAAAAATGATAGGTATCAAAAAGGCACACCTCTTTTATTATTTTTTTCAATGCTACATTTAAACAAGAAATAAACTGCACTCATAATGGCATTTTGCAATCCAGAAAAAAACAGCTCATTTTTCTGTTGTCCATGGAATAAACTGCAGCAAGCACATTAACCAATTGATATTCATTTCACCTTACAGGTAATTTATTGTACCAACACTAACTCCAAGATGATTCACAGAAATAATGTTTCTAAAACAAACACCATTTGTTGCTAATGACAAGGCAAAGCAAACTTCAGGAACATTTACAAACAGTAAAGTATCTCTCTTTATACACATTTGCAAACCAATCTCTGTTATTTGTAAATGAATTAACTATGTCTTGAAAAAAATCATTAAAGCCATCTGCTTGGGTATAGAAGAGAAGGAAAGGAAAATTCTACTGATTCTACTTGTGATGGCTGTAGCCTATAAGGTTGGTTTGCTTTTTTAGCATCATTTTCCTTAAATTTGTTGTAATATTTAAAAAAAATGAGTAGCATTACCAATGCTTGTTATACCTCTGTGGAAATACACTGAGGGGGAAAACAATCCATGTAAGTTACCAGAGGTAGGATAAGATAAGGTAAGGCTGGTTTTTGCTGAAGATGAATCCTACTACAAATATAAACAATTAAAATCAATATTTCCATCAGTCAAACATCCAATGTTTTGCTATGATGCATCTTGAAATGGTGTGATCTGATCAGCAGAGATGTATGCCATCACTGCTTCCACAGATCAGTTTTTTTGCTCTATTAATATATTATTTAAAGAGAGAGCAATCTTTCGGTTCCGGTCTCTGTCGATCAGAGCGAAGCAGCCAGAGCTTTGGCTGCTGAAGCCCTCTATTTCTCCGTCTGGGGGATCGTGAGTGACCCTAGACTATTCTGGAGGGAAGATCAAAGAAGGGGTACAGCGGGGGCGAGTATCAGACGGTGGCTGACACATTTGCCCCTTCGCTTTGATCCCTATTCACTGGATGGAAGAAAGGGCGCTCATTGCCATTAAGGCAGAGGCGTTGGGACACCGAAACTGACATCAAGGCGGAAGCAAAAATTAAGAACTTGAAAGGTTCCAGCAGGTAGAGAAGAAGAAGGGGAAAAAAAGAGGTACTTTCACTTTGAAATTTTTTACTTGGGTCATGTAAAAAAATAAAGGAAAAGGAAAAGGAAAAGACAAACCCTGAAGCAATTTTTAAAGTGGCGAGTCAACAAGCAGGGAAATCTGATATTGGGAGAAGAAGAAGAAGAAAGAGGCTGGCTTAAAAATAATTGTAACTGTATAAATACAAAATAAAATTATGGGGAGAGAAGATTTTTATTTAAATGAACTGGTACTGTTTGGTGGATGGATTAAGGAGCATTGCATTGTGAGCAACAACTTTTTTGTGGGTTACAAAATGGCAGCTGCATTTAAAAGAAAATAAATACAAAATGAATTTAATAAAAAACATAGTTGGTGACAATAAGAATAAGAAAATATGAAATAAATTGACTAAAACTTTAAAATTTAAAGATTTGGATTGGATTGGATTTGGTTTTGGTTTGGAAATAATTTGAAACGTTAAAAAATATAAAGAATTGGATAAGGGATAAAATGGAGTCAACACGAGAACAACAACAACCTACACACAAATGGTCTAACTCAGAGGAAAAAACTCTGATGTGAATAAAAGAACTGCTTGCAGAATGGATTAGGGCTTTTCAAAGGAAAGAATAGAGGGAAAAAGATTGGGAAAACAAAACTTTTGAATTGAGCAAAGTACCAACGCTGAGCAGAAGAAGGAAAAAGCGAAGAGTAAAAAGAACTTGGGTGTCCTCCTGGATGCTCGGCTGTACTAAGGAGATCATATGGCAGCTGTCACCAGGGGGGCCTTCTACCAGGTTCACCTGGTGCGCCAGTTGCATCCCTTTCTAGATCGCGACGCCATGCGGACGGTCACTCAAGCACTCATCACGGCCCATCTGGACTACTGTAATGCTCTCTACATGGGGCTCCCCTTGGGTCGCATCTGGAAGCTCCAACTGGTCCAAAATGCGGCTGCGTGGGGGGGTTACCGATGGGTTTCTGGGTGCGCTTCAAGGTGCTTGTTATGACCTTTAAAGCGCTCCATGGCTTAGGACCCAGTTATCTACTTCTCTGTGGCAGCTCCGCCCTCTGGAATGACCTCCCCTCAGAGATTCGGATCATCTTGGACCTCTGTGCCTTCCGCCGTGCCAGAAAATCGCACCTGTTTATTCATGCTGGCCTGGGTTGATCTACTTTATCTCTCTGCTCGTTAGAATTATTATTTTATATATTTAAGAGTTTTAGATCCAGCATAAATTGGTCAAATATTGGGGTTTTTAAATTACTTGCCACACAAATTTATTATTTTTAATAGGTTTTAAACATGGTGTTTGTTTTGTCTATTGTATTGTGGTTTCTGTTGTTTTAAAATGGCTGTACACTGCCCTGGATCCCTTAGGGGAGAAGGGCTGTATAAAAATATAAAAATAAATAAATAAATAAATAAACACTGTTACATTATCCAGTAGGAATATATCATTATTACCCTTCTCATCTTCCCTATTACCTATAACCTATTATCTATTCTCTTATTTGTATGGCTTCTGATAACTGTATTTGATAACTTCAGGAGAGTTACAACTTTCTTACCTGCTGCTTAATGGTTTAAATTGTTGTAACCCTAAAGGCAGAGTGTCATTTTAGCAGGTCAATAAGACATATGGGAATGATGAAATTAATTATGAGAAATGGCACACAATCTTGTGTTGGATTGGGAAATTATTGCACACTGTTCGCACGCATCAGGAGGGTAAATCTAGCCTTCAATTTCCTTTGGGCTGACTTTACCAGAACCAGTTTAGAAAACCATTTTCCAGAATTCACTGGGTGGCAGATGGCAGTTGCTCTTTCCTATTGGAAGAGAAAGATCTATAACAGCATGCACAGCCACAGTTCCATCTGCTTGTGAGGGCAAGGAGTTGATTTTCTGGAAGGGATTAGAATGCAAGGCTTTTGAGAAGTTGTAAACTACTAGTATTATGGTCATAGCAGCCAAGGCCATGAAGGTATCTCCAAAACAAACAAGAGGCATGCCTCATTTGTGGTAGGACCCTCTGAAGTTTAACATTATTAAACGGTTGGTTTATGAACAGTTGGGTAATTTTGTTCAAAAAGCAACTTAATGGGTTGTATTTTTACTACTAACTGTTCTAATGGAATGCTTGCTGGATGTGTTTCCTTGAGTGTCCTAATTATAAACCCTGCTTTTCTAATTGGTTCCTGCATCATATTAACACAAATTCCCATGGGAAGTGCATGATAGAGCCTCAGAGTAACCTAAAAATGAGTACTTGCAATCAAGCCTTGTTAATAATTATCTCTAGGGCTTGTCCTCTCCTAATGCTTCATGGTGGGTAATCAGAAATGAACAAAAATTGGTAAGCAAAAGCACTGTGGAATACTGCTGATACGGTTACTTTGCAATATACTTCCAGAATTTCCAGATTTTGAAACTTTCAAACTCCAGACAAACTTTCCTGTGTAAATGTTATCAAGTGAGAATCAATACCACTGAAGACAGTGTGACTCCCATATTGTATGTTTATATGCAGGAAGGGTTGCCATGAGGATAGTAAGGATCCAATATGGTATATAAATGTTTATCTGAAATAGGTTGCCATGATCTTGACTGAAACCTGGCCTGAAAAAGATCCCAGTTTTATTCTAGCTGTACTAGAACTATTGACATAAAACTTATGTAGTTTTGCATAAAGTGTATTGACTCAGATTTTCAGCGGTTTTCAGCCTTTTGAAGAACTGGGGGTAGATTGTTGCTACACATGAGCAAACTTACCTAAAATAACCCTTAATAATAAAGGAACATGTTTGTAGCTCAGGGTTGAAATGAGGGATCTTCGGTGCTCTCTGCATTTGGTTGTTTTCTTGCAGACATTTCATTACCCAAACTAGGTATTATCATCAATGCTAGTGCTAATATCACTAGCACTGATGATGATGCCTAGTTTGGCCAATGAGACATCTGCAAGAAAGCAACAAACTCAGAGAGCACCAAAGACCCCTCTATTACATCACAAATAAGTAATCCATACATTAACAATAAAAGCCTGAACTTGCAGGCTACAAGTATCATATCATCAGAGATGGTCATCAGTAGCCATAGCAGGTTCATTGCTATTTGGGACACTTCCATACCTGCAAGTAGCAATTTCAGAGAGACAGCTGCAAATACCAAATATTTTCCTAAAATGCATGACATTCACATAATAATTAATTTTATGATATGAATTAGCCATCACAAGAACTGAAATTATCCAAGATTCATCTCAACCCAGCACTTCATTTTCCACAGAAGCCTCTGGAGTGTTGCCATCCTTCCAGTCTACCTCATTGGATAGTATCTGGTCTTAATGATTTCCAAGAAGGAAAATAAAATCTGCCTACTTTCATCATGTCATGTGGGATGTTATACTTCTCAATAATATGCTCCCTCAGTTGACTGTTTCCAAACATGTAGGGTGCCAGATATATTAGCTTTTTCTTGTAGAGAAGGCATTGCTGTCTTCTGCTTTTTTTCAGCTGCTTTTATCCCTTTTACAAGTGTGCAAGCATATTCCAAGTGGAAATATAACATAGATTTTTATAAAGACTTAACACTGTTGGCATTTTATTTTCAATCCTAAGGATTGAAGGCAGAATCAGTCATTTTTCCAGTTTCATCGTCAACAATTTCCTATATGCTGCCTCTCAAAGTCTTGTGGAATTCCAGCAAGGATGTTCTCTTGAGATCTCTTCATTTTGAGCATTCTTGCATGAGACCTCATGAACATTAAAGTTCTCATGTGAGAATGCTCAAATCTCATGAACTTTTGGTATTCCTTTTTTTTATTTCAGGAAGTTAGGAAGTCTGCTGGATGTTATATTGCCAACCTTTGCTTTGAGAAATGTAAACATTTCCTATACATGCGAAGCATTTGCACTATTCAACTATCAAGATAACATTCCTTTTGTTTAAATCTCAGTTTGTCCAGGGTGGAATCTTATAAAATATTAAATAAATGGATCCCTTTAACAAATCTGGAGTCTTTCATTGACTTAACCAGCAACTCTTTAGCTTCATCCATTTTAAGACCATCCATTTCTGAAAAGGGGTCATTCTTTTCACCTGTTTTACACCTTTGATGAATTCAGATTTCAAAGAAAGTTATTTATTCTGGCTGAGAATCTTTCATTAGCAATTTCTGGAAGGAATATTTTATTAGGGAGTATGAACCATAGTGATCCTTATCAAAAATATTTCTAACCCTGACCTCAGTTCAGCCAGGGTTGCTATAAATGATGGGTGCATGGTTGCATTTTTATTTGTCTAATTTAGCTGTCAGATAAGATTTGTCTTTCTTTCCATTCCAATGACCCAGGGCACTGAAAGAGTCTAATAGAGTGCATGACCATAAATTTGATAAATAATAATATATAGATAAGAGTTAAGATGGGCAGAATTTTGAAGCATCTTTAAAATCCAAACTGTCTGGTACATACCTATTTCAACTGTAAAAAAAATGTGTATATGGCCATCCATGTTTTCTATATTCATTAACATATTTCACTGCTGAAGTTAATAAATCACAGTCATTTAGTATGGCATTTATTACTGATATTAATTATATAAAAATAGCACTTTTGGACTGAATGCCAAATTTTATTCTTGTGTCTTAACTACCCCTGAATGAAATTCCATCAAAAGTGCTTCAACTGGCATACATCTGGAAAGCTAGAGGAGACCTAGTCATTAGCCTCAGGGCTCCCTGTGTCAGTATTCTGTAAGCTACCAGCTCCTTTAAGCAAATTTGGAGGGCACAACCAGCCATCCTTGGGTGAGAGGGCAAAAAATAGTCAAAGATCACTTTCCTCTCTGTTTATCAAGCAAAAAAGTAGAATAAGAAAAAACCTGGATAGACAGCCTCTTCCTTCATTTTGTAACATACTAAAACCATTTATGTACAGTCTAATTTTGAATCACATGGATCAAAGATCACTTTATTTTTCATATAGTTAAGTTCTTCATGTCTCTGCTAAGTTCTTTTTCCTTATGCTTTTTCATATTAAGCCAGTGTGGTGTAAGAAGTGAAGTCCTCAGTGGGAGGAAGCGAAAAGAGAAATTACTTACAAATCTTATTCAGCCATGAAATTCTTTGAGTAACATTGGGGTTAGACACATTGCCTAACAATAACATTACTTAGTCACATTTACGCCTTTTTGAAATACTGAAGCACTACCATGGCTGAAACCCAGAAGCTGTGTCTGTGTGGAATTGAGTTCAGTAAATTAAAACTGTGGCAGTAATTTAGTTCATCCTACAAAATCAAGTATAGTTGCATTGATCTATTAATTTATTTTTTTAAATTATTCTTTTAAATCACCATACGTCTCTGTATCTTTTCAATCTTTCTCCTCAATCCACCCATGTCAACATTATGGTTCTAATTTGAGTTTTGCTGTTCCCTTCCCTGCTTCCTACCAAAATAAATGCATGCCAGGTTAGCCCTTCTTATCTGGTCACAGTGTGTTCCCAGAGTGAATCTTTGACCTGGAGTAGTGTGTGTATATGTTTACATTTCATCTAATTTTTTTAAATCAAACCAGAGATACAGTACATAATGTCTTCAGGCCAGGATAGTTACAAAGAAGATAAGGGATGTGTAGAAGCCTAGCAAACAAACTTACGTGGCTTACATAGAATTGGTTGTGAACAAAATGTATATGATTTCCATGCAAATATCTGACTTATGGTCAACAAACTGAAACTCAAGATGTCATCATTTATTTGGTGACTGTAAAAAAGAAAATCCACTACTCTTTCTCTTAGTCTCTGATCCTTTGTTTCCCTGTTTGTGATATTGTTCTTCCCTTCTCTATTTCCTTCCTTTCCATTTTCATACCCCTGATTATTCTGAAAGGAAGCATCTGAGATATCATGCACAATATTTTCTTGTATAGGAAGATGCCTTCTATTGAATCAAACCTCTGATACTATAGTTCCATAGTTCTATGAAGGTCCGGCCATACATTTGCAAATAGAATATCATCAAAACCAGTCACATTCACATTATTCGATGAATGCTGTAAACTTTCTTTTAGACTTCAAGAAAACAAAAATAAATAATCCAATGCCAACCATGCTGCTCTATCCCCTCTGAAAAGGAACTCACATCTTTGCGATTTATTCAGTAATCCATAATAAACAAGTCATGGCTTAACATGATCAGTGAACCTGGTCTTGGTTTATAATGGAGTGAAGATGATGCTATTCATTCAATTGTGTCTGATACTCAATGATTCTATGGACCAACTCTCTACACATTTTCCAATCTTGTATGGCTTCCTTCAGTTGCTTTGTGTCTGGCTGGTCTCAGTTTTAATGGTGAAAAGTCACCATGTTTTTTGACAATCTCATTTCTTTTTACTGCTGACCATTCCAAACATAGTTGGTTTTTCCAGTAAGTCAGATGGCATGCCATGGTGGAAATAAGTAGGACAGGGTTTCCCCTGAGATCCATCAGGCCCCTACCTCACTAGCCTTCCAGAAGGCCTTGAAGAGCTGGCCCTTCCCTATGCCTGGGAATAGGGTGAGATTACAGTCCAATAAAGTGAAAAACTGTATAGAGGAGTTTTCTCTTTGGGACACCAAAGATTATTGTTACTGTTTTATGACATTTCAGAATTGTTATTGATGTCTTGGGAGTTGCCCAGGGTTAAGGTACATAAGATGGGCCGACATATAAGTCAATCAATCAATCAATGGGTGTAGACAAATTTTCTGAGTAATTTCTTCTGATGAATTATCTTGAATGAAAACAGTCACATTAAATTGACTTTTGCTGATCTCCAAAAGCTAAGCAAGATAGGTTTCATTTGGTCCTTGAATGGTGATAACCAGGGAATTCCAGAGTTATAAACTAAACTGTAAATACATCTTAGAAGGCAGCTATGACAAACTTTCACATCACTATCAAGGAAGTGCATGGATGACTCTATGCAGTTATGAAGAGTTGGGCTTGACCAAAGAAAATTGTCCTTACTTAACTTCTCTTAAAATACATCCATATTTAAAAAGGACTTTCAGAATTCATGGTATTAAAAGGAAAAATTGGGAACATGTCAATTGTATACCAGTTTTTTCTACTAATACTGTAAGTAGGGATGAGGTATTTTTTTCTTGAACTGAGAAATGGCACAGATTCCTTACAGCAACTTAAAGTAATCTGGAGTGTACTTTAAATTTGTGCTCAATATCAATCAGATATTAATTCCTCTAAACTAGATAGAACAGTGTGTAATCCTGCATGGATTTTTCTATTTATTTGTTTAAAAAGTATGCTCCATAGTCAGTACAACAGTATTATGCAAATAATGATAAAACCAATATGCCTAGAGGATAAAAAAGAGTAGCTTAAACCACCCAGTCAAGATATTTCCTTATTTAAGACCTATTTCCTCAACTGCTGAGTATCAGGATAGCTGATGGTATCCATTTATGCGTCACTATCCTATGCTGGGTGGGGATGCGATGTACATCTTTAGCCATTGCTTAAAGGCTGTATGAGTCTTGATGATGAGTTTGATGAGTCCACAGATGGAAATTCCTGCAGGACTGTAGGTGATCAAACTGACTTGATCCTAAGTTAGTTCTAGATGGTGTAATATTTCTCCCAGAAGACCAAGTGTGTGATTTAAGTATCTTAAATGGCTACTGATTGAGCAGCTGGAGGAAATGATGGCCAAAATAGCCTTTGCTAGCTTGTACTAGTGCGTAAATT
The DNA here is from genome assembly GCA_032468095.1 of Pareas carinatus. NCBI lineage: Eukaryota > Metazoa > Chordata > Lepidosauria > Squamata > Pareidae > Pareas > Pareas carinatus. Next base: position 31,235 of record JANHFO010002165.1, read on the forward strand.
GTTGGTTTTATGTGTGTGGGTCCAACATAACTCATGCTCGTTTCATTTTGCAGGTAGTCCACATTTTACATGAGATGAACCTGGAAGAAGACTTGGAAACTCCAGTTGGCTAAAATTGCAGCTTCCTAGAGGTGATCAAAAATGATGTCACACTTACACTGAAGTCATTGCATTGATTATCATAAATAATTTATGGATCCAGTACAAATTGCTGGTTTTGATCATTTATAACCCTAAATGGAATGTAACTTGTGTACTTACAGGATCATCTAACCCAATCAGAACCAGTGCATTCTGTGTTTTTAAACCAAGAGAAGCTACTCTCAGTCCCCACTTCATGTAGGTCAAGGCAGTAAAGGGGCCAGAAGTATGATTTCTTGATGGTGATCCCCCCCAATTTATATTTTCTCTGTGCAGATGTTCCAGGAAGTCATAAAACCGTCTTTTTACAGTGTTCTTTGACAGATAACCTGGTTTGCCATTGTGATTTTTATCCTACTTAATTTTATGCTATTACTATGTACACCACAGTGAGTCATGATAATTAAGAAAACACTGAAATAAATAAGCAAATGGTTGACTTTGCAAAACATATCTAATTATAGGTTGCGAGTTAACTTGCTTTCTGACTGTATACAATTACTATCCAAAAGTTGGGTTCACAAATGAAGTAAAATCTCAATCTCTCTCTCTCCTTCCCTGCCCCCCACCCCACTTCACAAGCTCTTCCATAGCTTAACTATAGTTAAAACCAACCAAACATAACATGCTATGTGAATGCACCTGCTAGGTTTTAAAATGACATGCATCTTGTGAAATAGCGGCCACTGTGTGATAAAGCAGGGTGAAGAAGCATCCTTCTTTATGATATCATTTGTGCAATGAGATTTTGAACAAATGGAAATATCTAGTGTTGCAGAATGCCATTAAAACTCTGAAAGGATGTAACCCAGGGGCAATTCTGGAATAGTCTACAGGTAAGGATCCCAAGTGATTCTACTCATCCCCTGTTGCAAAGGGACACCTATTTCCCTGTCCCAACATCCTTGTTTTAAAAGGATTGACATGTTTCTTAAACATGTCCTCAATAACAAGAGACCAATTTCTGCACTGACATTCTTAGAGAAGAAGGAGCCTTATAGATGTACGTCACAGTTGAGTGTCAAAGACAAATTGCCCCCTGACAGTCTGCTTCATTATTGTGCTATGATTAAAGAGCATGGGGATGACACTTGAGAGGGAGGAGCCTTTTCCGACTGACAGACAGCCTTTGCCAATTGAAAGGAGTAACTTGTTTCTTTGGAGTCAGGACAAGAGATTTTCACTTGAGGAAGTTTTAGCTAAAAACATCACCAATGTAGGAAATGGGTGGCTTCAGCTTTGAATGCATTTGTAAGGGTCAACAACAGGAAACATCTAATTTACTCCCTAGCAGAACTCCTCCTTTCTTTTCTACCTTGTTTTCCTTGTGATTTTCTAGTGGTTAATTCTTGGGTGAGATTACCATGAGGTTTACAGACATGAAAAGGAGTAATGACTCCCTTGTGGTTAAATGCCAGAAGCATTCAGCAGCCAAGACAGCACTTTTCCCTGGACCAGCTTCAAACACAAATATGATTCCTTCCACTTTTCTCATCCCATAGGTACTCACTGAGACTAGTGAGGTACTGGACTAAGTTATATGTGGTTGGTTCCTCCCCCTCTCCCTCAATAATCATGGCTTGAACAACTTGCAGATATCCTGTGGTGTTTGGAAGTTCCTATTCAGAAGGTCATATTCCATGTTCTCTTACAGAACTGAAAATAGCAAAACTGGAAGTGTAGTTCTATTCCATGATAAGTCATGGAAACAGGATTGGGTAATGTATTTCCCAAGTTTTACCTCACTGGTGAACTCTGTAATTTATATTATGCCTCGGGCATTATTTAGAAGTAACTCAACAGGCTGCTCTTGAAGATACAAAGTTTTCAGTAGCTTCAATTCAATTAACAACCTTCCTGGGATTTTTCTTACTTAAGGAAAGTTCTACCTTAATCATGAAAGCCAGCTGGGTGACCTTGGGTCAGTCACTCTTTCTCAGGGTTGTTGTTGTTGTTGTTGTTGTTGTGGGGAAAATAGGAGGAGGAAGGTGAGTTGAGTTAATTTAATTATTTATTTAGACACCAGCCAATTTCAAACTAGCTTTGGACAGTTCACAATAAAATCAAACCAGACAAACCCACACATAGCAGCATATCTAACAGGGCCCCAGGCACCCAGTTCCAAGGTCTAGGAGAACATTCAAATCTTTAAGGCTTCCTGGGACTCCAGAGGAGTGGGAACCATGCAGATGTCTGGTGGAGCCTCATTCCAGAGGGTAAGTGGCACACAAAGCTAGCAGAAAACTAGCAACAAAATGTTGTCCGATTGCTGATTCCTGCCCTCGTCTATTACTTCTGTTTCCAGTCTATCTCACTCATGATCTGCAGATGAGATAAAGGCAATATAGGTCATAGCAAAAAAGGCTGTTGCTGAGGTATGTTTTTGCTGTAATTCAGTATAAGTGGTAGCACAGCACTAATCTAGTCTCTAAGATGCTTATTGTTACTTATTCCCATATATTAATTTCTACATTATTAGAGCATCATAAGAGTCCCCCCCCAAAAAAAGAAAATTAATTTTAGACAGCTTATTGGAGGTGTCTTCAGACAGCAATGACTGCTTCGATTAGGAAACAGAGATGACAATCATTTCCTAGAGTTGGACATGACTGAGCAGGGGAAACCTTTACCTTCTCATTATTACAATTCTTTCATCCCTTCTCCTCAAAATGTTAATTTCTGATGGTCAGCATATTATACATGTAGAGGTCGGCAGTTCAGCAGTTCGAATCCCTAGCACTATGTAATGAAGAGAGCTCCCGCTACTCGCCTCAGCTTCTGCCAACCTAGCAGTTCGAAAGCATGTGAAAATGCAAGTAGAAAAATAGGGACCACTTCAGTGGAAAGGTAACAGCGCTGCGTGTGACTTAGGTGTCTAGTCATGCCGGCCACATGACCATGGGGACGTCGTTGAACAGTGCTGGCTCTTCGGCTTAGAAATGGAGATGAGCACTGCTCATAGAGTCAGTTATGACTAGCACACATGTGCAGGTGAAACCTTTACTTTATCCAACAGAAAGTAAAGTAAAACCAATTTTTCTTACCCTGTGAGCCAAGTGACATTCAGGATTTCACTTGACAAAATGCAGATGAAATGCTTGGCTTAAGAATGGAATTCAGTAGTCCCTGATCATGTTTCAAGGCCAAAAAAGGTTGAATGGGTTTAAGAGAGAATGTCCTAAGGCTTTAAAAGGTTTCTTATTTTCTTTTTAAATATAACTTGTAGTATTGGCTCACCTAGCTCAATCACACAGTACTTTCAAAACCAGTTTTCTGCTCCTATGAAAAGAGGTCTATGACCCAAAAGAGCACCTTGATTGAATATAAAACATTTCTTTATGTAGAAAGTGTAGTTAAATGCATAGTAAAAAACACCTTCTCCTGGAGAGAATAAAGTAACCTTGGATCAGACTTTAAGGTAAAGAACACACAAAAAAGGTTCATAGCAAAGATGATTTAAACCTGCATGTTCTCAATCTCTCATTCTCACTGTACATCAAGTTGTGTGTTTTCTGCTTACAGGATGAGGGTGCAAAAGAAGGACTGGTACCCCCCAGCAGAGGGCTGTCTGCCATGAAAATCTCTGCAGGGAATCACACCTTGGGTTTTGGGATATTTTCCCCTGACTAATCTGTATTTGAGATCTCTCTCCTTCACTGTCTCTCAGGTCATCACTTTCTAATTTTAAACCTCAATGACAATGTCAACTCTGCGACCCCAAAACATACAGAGAAATGCAAAGTCCAAGAGAGACGGGTGGCTACTGAGGTATAGGGAAAAATAGAAACAGAAGCAGGAAAATGAACAGAAGGGAAGGTTTTGAGATTGGGAATTACAATAAGAACCTGTTCTGTTAGAATCTAATTCACTTGGGGTATTGCTACCACATGACAGAAAATGGATCATTTCATAGATTTCAAATTTCAAATACTGAAAAATGCATTGTGTTTATCTGGTTTGGAGTAAGGAAGTACAAGACTTAGGTGATGGATGTGTTAGTATTGTGATTTATTATTAAACATTTAAATTACTCTGCATCTGAACTGACTGTAGAATGGGCTCAGAGTACAAAATACAGATTACAAAGTAATCAATACAAAAGGAGAAAGGGATAAGGAAGAAAGTGGAATGTGAGGATATTAAGGTTTACAATTTTACAATGATGCACAATGTACAACGGTTAGCTGGAACCGATACTGCAAAACACTGGCTTGTCTCTCTTAGACTATGTATGAAATTGAATGAAAAATACAGGTGACCCTTGACTTACATACAGGTGGTCCTTGATTTACAGCCATTTATTTAATAACCGTTGGAAGATAAAGTGATGCTGAAAAGAAGTGATTTATGATTGGTCCTTGAATTTACAACCATCACAGCATTCCCACAATCACGTGAATAAAATTTGGGCATATGGCAACCAACTTGTATTTATGATGGTTGCAAGGGCCAGTTAGTCACCGTGCCATTGTCCCATAGCCTTTGGTCTCCCATTCAGAAATTGCTAAAATATGGGAAAGAACCTAGCAGTAACTGAAGCCCACCTGAGAAGAAAAATACCTGTCTCAGCCTCCCTTTTCCCCATATTAATAATGTTTTCTGTATGGCAAGTGACTGCAACCATTCTATTATTGTTCTTATTCCCAAAAAAGAAACTTTTCTAATTCTTTGGACTATTATTCAGTCATCATTCTAAGCATTCTTTCTGAACTCTATGTTTGCTTCCTGTAGAATAGATTCCTCAAAGGAATGAAAAAAAGAGGACTCTATTGGATGAGCAACCAGGCTTCAGGTGGGGTAGATCCACCATGGATCAATGTGCCATCCTGTAGTTCTTGTAGCTGTGAAGGTGTTTCTCACCATTCTCTTCATAATTTGGACAACAATTGCTGGGAGATTTCTGGAAGGTCTCATCTTTGCCATCAACAGGTGAAGAATCTATTTTGAACATGTTCTTCAGTATTGAAGAAGGTAAATGATGTGCTCCACACATTCCTGAGAAATAATAACAGGAATTTTCCTTTGACAAATCTACCAATTTCCCTTCATCAGTTCATCAATTGATTTATGTGGAGCTGGTCAGTTTCTGTCACAGGTCATAGACTTTATTACTGATCACACAACTCCGCTCTTCTTGGTTCACCATCTTTACATGGTTTGAGTCAATGACACAATATTCATGACAACACAGACATTGCCTATTTTCAGCAATGAATTTTAACAGGAGGGATTCTTTCAGCAGCCAAAAATTCAATCTCTGGTCTCTATGACTGACACAAATTGGATCCTGCAACATTATCCTGGGCCACTTACAATTGTCTTCATTCATTAAAAACTGAATAATCAAGTTTTCATTTAAGCATTGAATGCCACACATTTTATTATACAGCTTCCTGCTGTTTTCTCACTTCTTCTAATCTTTTGCCACCTTTAAGTAGACCTTAATTCTTGTGGACTCTCTTTTTTTCTTCTCTTAAAGATTGAGCATTTGAATCTTGAGGCACCAGAGCAACATTTAGGAGAGGGGGGTGTCCGGACATTATTTTCTTTCACCTTTGTATTATTTCAAGCCACATATCCCTCTTAAACTGTTGAGCTTTTATTCATTTTACCTGTGTAATTGTTTTCACCTTTTTGTGATTAAATATATAAAAGAAACCTGTCACAAATTTTTCTTAATCTGAAATACTAATTTGCAAAAGATACTCTGAAGCAGCATAGAATGTGGTAGAAAACAGACCTTTTATCTTTTTTTCATTATAAATTGGACACATTCATACACATTTGTGTATTTTGAGAAATAAAAACACTGTATTTTTGAGAAACCTGTGCTATAGAAATAATTGTTTACCATTAACTTGACATGGTAAAATTGTTTTGGAAGAGGTGAACAACAGGAATATTATTTACAATCTGCTTTCTAATGTAATAGCATGCAGTTCGCACACACACAAAATCTCACTGGATCAAGACTTAAATCAATGTGAAAATTCCTACTTCTTAAGCTTGCTGGTGCCTTTGCTTCTTTTAAATGACTGGTTTTATTCCTATTATTGATCTTAGTATGGACTTCATTTATTGGTGTTTGAGGTTTTGGAGGCACAATGATACTTTTATTGTTCAGATTTACAAAGAAACAACACAGCTGAGTTCAATAGGGCATTAGGATGGTGACTTGCTGCTGTTCGTTGCTATAACTTCAATTGTAAATTTTACAGGGAATTTTGATTATTTAGTGAGGTCACTATTCTAAGTACATAAAATTATTTCTCTTGGTAATACATTAAACCCAATTTGTTCTTTTGATAGCCTTTCCAGTTCTTTATAAAAATGGAAAGCATGGCTCCTTCTTGCTCTCATAGTTATTTTCGTTGATATCTGAGCTCTATCAGTATTGCTCTCTGTTTATAGACTGAATCGAGGCTTTTCAAACTTGCATTACTGCCAAATGTAACTAGGTATCTGAAAAACAGGCTTCATTCTTTCCAAGTGTGCAGGTACTTCAGATGTTTATCAGAACACTTCGAAGTGTCTATTAACCTTTGCAGGCTGCAAAGTTTGATGGGGCCTCAAGCTATTTAGTTTGGGCTCAGTTCAAGTTTTCAGATGAGTCAAGGTGCTGAGATAAGGCGTTTTTTTAAAATCACCGTCCATAATCATTCCTATTTTGATTCTTTTGTATACATCTCCCACAAACCGAGTTAGGAAAAAACACATTGACCCATAGTTGCCTCTTTTTTGAGAGAGAGAGAGGTGGATGGAACTGATACGCAAGAGATCTCTGCCTCCATAAACAGAACTTATGTTTGGGAATGCTGACTTCAGTGAAAGAGCATCTGCATTTATTATCTAAGCACCTGCCTGAGATAAGCCAAAGGAGCTGAACAATGCTCAATTGCTTCTTACACCATGAACATTCTCTAAAAACCTGCCTTTGTTTAGATGTCACGTGGACTTAGTTGTGGCCTGTGTAACTGCATCCAGGAAATGTATGATGTTTTTATATTTTAGAACAGCAAATCTACAAGAGCAACTCCTCGATTGTGACATAAGTATCACATCAAAAGAAAATATAAATATTTACAAAAGAAAAGTTAAGTAGATTTTTATTTCTCTAAAATCCAGACACATGCACACCAAAAATTATAAAATCTTAGAACAGTTTTTGTAGTCAAAATATCCATGTTTATTGGAAACTAAGCATTTGGATGTGTGTATGTACCATGGATTATGGTAACAGTTTACAGATTCTAGAGCATTTGGATTCTAATCAAGAACATGTATCCACGTATCTGCTTCCTTTTCTTTTTCTTCTTCTATCATATTAATTTGTACAGTATTTAATCTGCTTTTTAAAAAGTTGTAATAAAAATGTATATACCCCCCTCCCCCCAATACTCACATATTCTGGTCACCTGAAATTAAACAAAAACTTCTTTGCATGTGATACAACTCTACCACCTCTTATTACTGGTGATATTGACTGCATATGATGGAGTATGTTTCTGTCAAGCCTTGAAATTGTCAGTTTAGATTTTAAGAACTATTTTATTTTTATTGTTCTTGCACAATAGCAATACCACTTAGACTTACCGACCTTGGAAGGATGAACAGCTGAGTCAACCTTGAACCAGTCAGAATCAAACTGCTGGCAGTCAGCATAATTAACTTGCCTATTGCATTCTAACCACTGTGCCACCATGGCTCAATATAACTGCTCTTGTTGGTAGCAAAAGAAAGGAGATGGTGTTAGACTTCCAGAAGAAGAGAGAGGAGCCTGCCCCACTTTACATTGAGGGGGTCTTTGTGGAGACAGTGCCCTCCTTTAAATTACTGAGCGTCTATCTCAGTGAAGATCTCACCTGGAAAATCAACATGACCCAGGTGGTCAGAAAGGCCCAACAAAGACTCCACTTCCTTAGGGTCTTGTGAAAAAATAAAGTGAAACAACCCCTGATGATCTTCTTCTACCGGTCCACCATCGAAAGCGTCCTCACATATTGCATTATGGTATGGTATGCTGGTTTGACAGCTGCAAACAGAAAAACCTTACAGAAGGTGATGAGGACAGCATAAAACATCGTGGGCTGTCCGCTGACACCACTGGATGACATCGCTAGGGTCCGTTGCCTTAGAAGAATGAGGAAAATCTTCAGGGATGACTTACACCCTGATCAGCCCTTCTTTACTCCTCTACCATCAGGCAGGAGATATAGAAGTATAGGTAGCCACACAAACAAGCTGAAGAACAGTTTTTATCAGTGGGCTGTCAGACTTAAATGAAAAACAAGAATGTAACAATGTGGTGTCAGCATGGTGTCAGTGTTGGTGGGGGGTGCATGAAGGGAGACTCAAGACATTCTCATTGGACATATGATGTACTATGACAATAAAGGTTTCATTTCAGCTTCCATCTGAGGATCCAAGCAGTCGGTCATATTATTTAGCTTTATTCTGCACTCCAGGTCATTCTATCTTTGCAAATACATTATATTAAATTCTATGAAATGGAGAGTGTTCTGTTAGTAGCAGAATACTCTGAATTAGTCCTACTTTTCCAAAGCTTATGATGGAATATAACCAGTTCAGTTAGAGCAGCATTTGTATCTTGCCTACTGTCCAAATCTTGCTCTTAATACATTTTTGATTGAGTATTTTTCTCACACTGTCCACAGTCTTTTATTGGGTAACTAATATCTTTCCTTTTTCCAGTAATATTTTTTAAGTGTATCTTCTATTCCTCTTCAATTTCTTCTGACTGATTATTGAATTAATGTAATTTTTCCAGAATTGTCTATCAGTAAAAGTTTATGTCAGTTCTTCTATGTACACGCTTATGTAATCAGCAATAGTATCTAGCCAACATGCATTCTACTGACATATTTTTCACTTGCTTTCTATTTTTTCTAAACTTTCAAGATCCTTGCCTTTTTGTTGCATGTCCAAAATATTTAAGCTTCATTATGGTGACTTCATTAAGATGTTGAGTTTTACTAAATAAATAAATAATAAATAAATAAATAATTTTATTTATACCCCGCCCTTCTCCCGAGGGACTCAGGGCAGCTTACAGGCATTTAAAAC
>JANHFO010002165.1:76984-90403 GCA_032468095.1 Pareas carinatus
CCGGGCACTCCTTACCTGATTCAGATGGCTGCAGAAAGATCCGCTTGGCTGAAAACTCCAGGGTGCTTTCAGTCAACTGTAAAATTTGCGTGCTTCCGGTAGCGCTTTACAGGTGACTGTAAGCACGCAAATTTTACAGCTGACTTTACTTTACTTTACTTTTATTTGATTTATATACCGCCCTTCTCCGTACAACGGACTCAGGGCGGTTCACAGCCAACAATAAAACAATAATACAATAGAGTACAAAAATAAAATTAAAAACAGAGTTAAAAACAAATATTATAAACTGACAATATTAAAATACCAAATTCTTAAAACCAATTTAAAATCTAATTAATTAAAATGGGAATGGAGGAGGGGGACTGAAAGCGCCCTGGAGTTTTCAGCCGAGTTGATCTTTCTGCAGCCATCTGAATCAGGTAAGGAGTGCCCGGGGATAGCAGGGGGGGGGAAAGCCAGGTGTTATTCGGGGGTAGGCGATCTACCATGTTTCTTTGAAAATAAGGCATCTCCCAAAAATAATATTTTCAGGGAGATCTTATTTTGGGGGGGATGCCTTATATTCCAGCAAGAGGCAAAAATGTAAGTAGGTCTTATTTTCGGAGCATGTCTTATTTTCGGAGAAACACGGTAGAAGGTAAAAACCATCTAGAATTCCCTTATCTAGATGTACTGGTTCATCTTCATCCAATATACAGCAGGCTTACTTATTTTAATAAATTTAGTTAATATTAATGAATAAATAGTCCAGGTTTTATTACACTGTTCCAAGCAAAATAACATGAAAATTGATGTTGACAGAAGGTTAAAGATGAGTGACACTGAAGGCTTGTGTGATAAAAATTGTCTACTCTAGAGTAATTCTACTAAATTTAAATATATCCTTGATTCAGGAGTCTAGTTATGCATAGCCCACCTTATCCTTGGAAATAAAAATATATATTTTTAATTAAATCTTTTGTATGTTTGCTTGGTATATTGTACTAATGAAATTTCCCTTAGTTTGTGATAATACATGTTAATATTTTGGGCACATTTTGGGTAAGTGCTTTGTGAACTGATCCCTGCTAAGGTGAGAAGACAGCAAGAGACGTGGATATGATACACATATTGAATACAATTCTTCTCACTCTTTTAACAGTATATCTTGCTTTTTGGAGGTAAACAGTTTGCTCAGAGAAACATGCAATTCTCACATTTGGCATCTTTGTCATTGAGGAGGGGTTCCCCCTCCTTAATTGTAACACCAGAACATCAGTCTTAATTGAAGACTCTAGATGGGAAAAGAACAAGCACAAGACATTTTATTACCTGAAATGCAGCAGCAAATGAAGATTTTCTCCCAGTTCAAGAAGCATAATATTCCAAAAATACTGCTATAGTTATTTTGAAAATGGAAAGCTGTAAAATCCTATCGAATCCCATTTCCTCATCTGGACAGTACCATGTTTAAAAACCAGTAATTTCCTTAGTTTCCCTAATGGTTCTAGTGGAAAATGAAATCACCTGTCTTCCTGCATAATTCTGTCTTGGAAAAAAGAGACATCCTAAACGTACTGATATATAAACAGAAATGTGACAAGTAGTGAGACATTTAAATAATTTGTACAACATGTTACACCTTAATATAGTTAGCATATTATGAAAACCCTGCCAATGGCATTTTAATATATAATCTACATTTAAGCAAGCTATAATTGAGTGAATAGCAGGTTTATAAACACAGCCTTAAACTCTAAAAAATAATTATTCCATTTTGACTCAACTACAGTGGGTTCGTTATGGAATAAATAATATAAAGAATACTCACTAATGTAGGTACCTGTTGGGTGTCCAAATGTGTGAATTTCAGTTTCCACCATTTCAAATGGCTTGATCAATCCTCAGGCCGGCTAAAGATGAAGGAGGTTCTAGTACAATCAGGGCCGGATTTTCCTATAGGCTAACTAGGTTTCAGCCTAGGGCCTCAATGATGTATTTTATTATCTCTCATGTAATTTGCATAATTTACAAACTTAAAAATGGGAGGTGAAAGGGCCTCATAAGTGGAATAGCCTAGGGCCTCTTTTCATCTAAATCCGGCCCTGAGTACAACATACGTAAAGTAACAAAGTTAGAGAAGGCTGGTAACCATACTATGATGATATTTTATATTGCTTATACTGCTGTCTCAAACTTATTTATTTATTATTAAATTTTTTTATTAAAATGTATAGACTCAGGGCAGCTCACAGCACATAAAAAAACCTTTCTAGGGGAAAAGAGGAAAAAATTGTTCAAGATTGTTATTTACTTTATTTTTCATATTCTGTATGTGTGTATAAAACTTTTCAATAAAAAAACCTTTCTAAAAACACCCCCAAACTTTCCATCCAGTGATGCAAGAGAGAATAATAAAAATGCAATTATTGGATAAAATAATAAGTAGAATAAGTGAAAAAAATAAAGATCAAATATAAAGTAAGACAAAAACCAATTACACTGTTTTACCAATCAGCTGAGAAGCCAAAGGCATGGTTAGTAAAATAAACATATTAATTAATATTAAACATTAATGGAAGGCAACGCTTACGGATTTCCTATAGGCAGAGAGAGTTTGCTGAAGAGGTAGAATGGAAGCTTAGTAGCCAAGTTAAAAAGGTCTTTGCTCTGCTTTAGCATAGATAATCTTACACATTTATGGCATTTTCTCACACTAGATTAGACTATGAATCCATTTAAATCACATAGCCACCTGTTTTGACTGGCAGTGGTTCTCCGGGCCTCAAGCCAAGAAAGAGTTTTCACATCATCTATTAGCTAATCTTTCTTGCCAGGGATTGAACTTGGGAGCTTTGGCATCCAAAACATGCTTCCTGAAGTTTTTTCCCTTTTTCTTTTAAAGATTCTGAGACTGCAGGTAATAAAACATTCATATGAGTCCACATCACCTTTCTTGTCCGTTCTTTGTATGCCCATGTATTTCTTTCAGTTGAATCTTAATGATCCAGTCAAGCAAATTTTAAGTCAAGAAATTCAAAATATTGTAAAATGTCTTGGAATGATATTTTAATGGCAAGCTTTTCTGTCTTGAATGAATGAATATGTTGGATTCATCGGTTCTTTCAGATATTAAACTATGCTTTGGATGGGGCGGTCTCTGTGTACTTCCCCCAGGGCAATTGTCCTATTGACGAAGTCCACATCTTTCTATTGAATTATCCAACAGTAACATTATGATTGTTTCTGAAATTCTTTGGTTTTTTTAGTCTGTTCAACGAAGTCTGACTAGATGAACCTTGAACCATATTGATAAATAGACACAATGTTTTCTGAACAAAGGGCCACAGTTAACCTTTGATTGGCACACTGTAATTAAAAAATGGATGGTCTACATCAGAAATGAAATGAAATTTGAATTCATCCAATTGGTAGTTAGATGTAATTATAATTTAATTCAGTTAACATTCCACTCATGTATAACTTTTCTCTATTGTCACACTAGTTTTTAATTTCCTAATAATTTTTGAAAATCTCTTGAGGTTGTCTTCAGAGGTATTTCTCATGCCTAATAATGTAGTCATTATTTCCAATTTGTGCAACCCTACTTAGTAAAGACAGTAAATGTCAATATGATCACTAGCTAATTCATACATAATATCAAATAGCAATAGAATAGCACTTAGACATATACCACTCCATTGTGCTTTACAACACTTTCTGTGTGGTTACCAAGTCAGCATATTCCCAATGATCTGGGTCCTCATTTTATTGACCTTAGAAAGGTGGAAAGATGAGTCAACCTTGAGACCCTTAGGATTGAACTCCAGGCTGTGAGCAGAGTTAGCCTGCAATTCTGCATTCTAAGCACTGTGCCATTGGAGCAGTATCAATGTTAATGTTAATGTTAATGATTCCCATAAAATGTTAATGATTCCCTTAAAAGTACATAGGATACCTAGAAATGGATGCCAGCACACTACCAATAAAAAACCCTAATATTAGCTTACTCATTCTACTTTATAGTATCATAGGATTGTCAAGTATACTCTAATGTTTCTTTATATATTTTATTGCCAGCTGTTCCATGTGGCCTATGTCCTCATCAAATTTGCAAATTCTCCTCGTCCAGATTTATGGGTATTAGAGAGATCAATAGACTTTGGAAGAACATATACACCATGGCACTATTTTGCTTGTGAGTATCAACTCCAGCTCTTTCAATGTTTATAGTTCTTTTTTCTTTCTTTTTTTAAAAAGAAAAGAGTTCAAGCTATTTGAATTTTATAGATTTAGTCATGTTGAACTGAACAGAGAATTAGTCTAAAATGTTTTTCCCTAATTCATAGTTAAAGTAAACAATAAAGCCAGGTAATGGCTGTGAGGCTAAGATATGTTTTGGTTCATATGAAAACCCAAAATTTTTGTTACTTTTTAAAAGAATTCCTAAGGTGGCTTTATTCTCTTCAGAACTGATGTGGAGGTTCAGCCACATCAATATAGATTATTATTTCCCTTCCTTTTTCTTCATTCTGTTCCCTCACTCAGATTCATTAAACATTCAGATTTTAATGAGCCAAGAATATTTTGACACAACTTTGGGAAAGTGTCCATATATTATGAAGAACTTAAGGGTGGGTAGCAGGACTTGAGATGCTAAAGCTGCTCCGACTTAGTATAAACTCTTGTGCTTTGATTATATCATGTGCCTTATTTATAAGTCTTATTATCAAGACTAGGAAGCAGAATTAAAACATATCAGAGTGAAATAAAAGTGACTTTCTTTAAAAAAAAATAGATTCTAAGGCAGACTGTTGGGAACGCTTCAGAAAAGAAGCTAATGCTCATCTCAGAAAGGATAATGATGTCATTTGCACAACGGAATATTCTCGGATAGTGCCTTTAGAAAATGGAGAGGTAAGCTGAAGACATCAATGTTCTAATGCTTACCGTTCTGCCATTCTTCAAATGGTATTGCATGTATTCTTTCAGTACTTCTAGCATCGTATATTCTAGGAACCTGGTTTGTAATTATCGATGAATATTCTTCCTCATATCTGCGCTCACATTTGCTGCCTTACTTCATTTTATCCACTTTTCCTACTTTACTATGAGACGGATTCAGTAATGGTCTGAGGTAAGGAAAAAACCACTTTCATAATAACCTCCTTCTTCTAGATATCCTTTCTTGTTTCTCTAGTCCAGTGTTTCTCAGCCATGACAACTTTAAGACATGTGGACTTTCACATGGTTGACCATGGAATTCTGGGAATTGAAGTTCACACATCTTAAAGTCGCCAAGGTTGAGATACACTAGGTCTATTCTATTCTAAGTTACACTACTGACCATTCATTGGTTTATTGTGTGGCCATCTTTTTCTATTGCTTTTGAGCTTGTTGTTCTCTTTTTTTATGCACAGTTATATTTTACATAACAGCCAAACAAAGATGAAAAAAATACCTTGGCTTAGAATTAGCAGAATCACTATAAAGATAAGACTCATTCCTCATCAGTCAATTTTCTTAAGTCAATAAAATTTTACTAGTAGGAATAAAGTTTCCAGTTTGCTCATAAAATAGCGTTGTTCTGTGAACTAAATTCTGAGTTAGCAGAGTTTATTAGTCTTCTACAATGAACTTTTGTTAAAAAGAACTTGAATCTGCTCTTGCTGATGGGGAAGTTCCATAAGAACATTCTGTGTTTTCTTGTTTCTATAAAAAGCCTTTGATTAAAAGAACTTTTCCTCACTTATTTACAATATTTCTTGACTCCTTATGCTACAGTAAGAAATAAATACACATTGATCAGTGTTAACAATATTCAATTCTCTAGGGATATACCTACCTATTAATGATTTTTCAAGTTCAAGTTCAAGTTTATTCGAATATCTATACCGCCCTTCTCCCCGAAGGGACCCAGGGCGGTGTACAGCCACTAAAACACTTAGAAAAAAGACATTTAAAAAACACAATTAAAAATATAAATTTGTAACTGGCTGAATAATTTTTTTTTAAATGAAATATAAGACCAATTTAAAACAGATTTAAAATTAACCATTTAAGAGGGGGGAGGTGAGACTAGGCCAAGCTGGCCTGAATAAACAGATGGGTTTTTATGGCACGGCGGAAAGCACGGAGGTCTGATATTGTTCGTATCTCTGGAGGTAGGTCATTCCAGAGGGTGGGTTTTGCCACAGAGAAGGCTCTCCCCCTGGGTGTCGCCAGCCGGCATTGTCTGGCCAACGGCACACTAAGGAAGCCCTCTCTGTGGGAGCATACTGGTCGGTGGGAGGTAATGGCTGGTAGAAAGCGGTCCTGTAAGTATCTGGGTCCTAGCCATGCAGCGCTTTAAAGGTGGTAACTAACACCTTGAAACGCACCCAGAAGCCCACTGGGCAGGAAGGGGATCACATGGGTGCTACCCCTGGCCCCCATAATCCCCCACGCAGCCGCATTCTGTACCAGCTGAAGCCTCCGGATGCGTCCCAAGGGGATCCCATGTAGAGTGCATTGCAGTAGTCCAGGTGGGCAGTGACGAATGCTTGAGTGACCGTCCGTAAAGCGTTCCGATCTAGAAAGGGGCGCAACTGGCGAACCAGGTGAACCTGGTAGAAAGCCCCCCTGGTGACGGCTACCACATGGTCAACCAAGGACAACTGTGCATCCAGGAGGACACCCAGATTGCGCACCCTTTCCATGGGGGCCAATATTTCGCCCCCAATAGTCAGCAATGGAGTCAGCTGCCTATATCGGGATGCTGGAAGCCACAGCCCCTCAGTCTTGCAGGGGTTGAGTTTGAGTCTGTTGTTCCCCATCCACAATCAATTCTTTTGAACATATTGTTATTTATTCAAATTTTATCCTAGTCAGATGAGCAGGCAATGTTTCCAATAGCAATGGAAATATTAAAACATAAAATGAATTCTAAAATCACCTATAGATGCATTCTTATAATCTTTTAAAATATTTAAATTAAGACAGATAAATTGAGTTGAACTCAACAGATGATTCTAGGGACACATACATACAATTTCCTGGACAACAATATCAAATGATTAGTATTGCTTTCTTCACAGTTCAGTACATACTGCCAGAGTTTTCTGTGAGGTCTCCCAAAAGTACTAATCTGGCATAAAATGCTTAGCTTCCAAACTAATGTGTTTTCCTCTTCTAAGACAAACACTGAGAAAGCGGAGGCCAAATGCAACTCATGAATAATTGGGTTCTGGAGTCTGGGGGGCATTGGAGGAGACTTCCCCACATGCCAGATAAAAAGATCTGTTATAGCAAAGATGTCTTCAAAAGGAGATGGAAATTTTAAAATAAGAGCAGATATGGATGCTCCCTTCCCAATTTCCACTATAAATGATTCACAAAGATGAACAAAGCATTCTTAATATATTATGCAAAATGCTTGTTTTAAATGAGTTCAAATAATCGCTATCATTCGAATGTATCATCTTTATTACCTTTACCAAAATATGAATTTTGGAGTTGTCCTATAACTCGGAGGTTTTCAACTTAGGGTCCATGGGCTCCTTGGGGTCTGTGGCAAGTTGCCAGGGGTCCGCAGACAGGTCAAGAAAAAATTAGAAAAAGTAATATACATGAATTGCCGATTAGTAATTAACTGAATTTGTAGAAATGGGATCCATGTAACAACAACATGTTTTGGGGTCTGCAGCTTGAAAAAGGTTGAAAACCTATGCTATAACTGCACTGATATCCTGTAGACATCCTGTTCCTGTTGTGGGAGAGCAGGACTTTTGGTTGTCAAGTTAATCTATATAAGTTGCCTGGCACTGACCTAAGGCAATTTGTTGGTGATTATCCATCAAAAAAATTGGTATAGATTGCCTGTAGTAGACTTCGGCCTCTATGTTGCCCATTCCAACATGGATGACGGAGATAGATACCTCATAGTACAGAAACCAATATTAGCATGGAAACAAGAGAAGCAAGTGCTCTTTTGCCTGCATTGTTATGGAGCAGAAATTCAAACGGAGACTTCTAAGGCCTCAAATTGTGCTCAATCTAATCTGCCTCAAGAGATCCTTCACTTCAGCGAGGTCCATCCTGGTGGATTTAACCAATCTGCAAGAAAGAAAGAAGTGTTTAGGGATGAGAATGTTAATTGCCCAGATCATCTCTGAGCAGTGAATCCACAGAGCAGTGAAAACCTCAGCCGTATTATAACAGATAAGATGGTAAACTCCTCATCTGGTTTCAGGAAACTCTCTAAATTCTTCAGACATCTGAATCATTTTAACAATCATCTATATCAGTGATGGTGAACCTATGGCACATGTGCCATAGGTGGCACTCAGGACCCTCTCTGCTGGCATGCGCACCATCGCCCCAACAAAGTTAAATAAAATATTCTTTAGAGGGATGTAGGGCTCCCTTCCTGCCAAGTAATGCGGTGGTGGCCAGCCTACAAGTAATGGGAGAGAGTGGGGGGGGGGCACAGACAGCCATGGGGGTGTGCAGATAGTCAAGAGGTGGTGAGGAGGTGCAGGGGTTTACCTGTTACTGTGTTGACACTTTGCGATACGTTAAGTGGCTTTGGGGTTGCAGTTTGGGCACTCAGTCTCTAAAACGTGCGCCATCACTAATCTATATTAACACTGTAATAATCTATCAGTCTAAAACTCACAAAGATGTGATTTGACCATGATAACAGCTTCTTCTACTTACCTATCATCAGCTCCATATGAAGAGAATACCATAAGCCTAGTTTATTCCTTTTCTTTCATTCCAGACTCTTATATTGCATATTTTTCTTACAAATTTTATATTGCATATCTATTTATGTCTTTCACTGATTTAAATGCGCAATCATGTGTAACAATGTCCTCTGTGCTGTTAGCACATCATGCTTTCTAATATAATTTTTAATGTCGTAGATAATTATATTAATCTCAGAAAACCCCTGTTTTACATCTAAAGTAAAATCAATTACACTTAAGTGTAAAAATGTCTGCAAGTACAGACCTGTGACATAATCTATTTATTTCTTGTTTAGAAATTTATAAATTGCATGCTATTGATTTATCCATCTCTCTTTTTTTAACCAGATTGTGATATCCTTGGTAAATGGCCGTCCAGGAGCAAATAATTTCAGCCATTCTTCCATACTTAGAGAATTTACTAAAGCCACAAATATTCGTTTACATTTCCTCAGAACCAACACTCTTCTTGGACACTTGATCTCTAAAGCTCAGCGGGATCCTACTGTGACACGCAGAGTAAGTTCCTGTTCTTTTTGACATATTTTGTTCAAAGCTACTATTTTTCCTAGCCAACGTGTGATGCATATTTTAAATATTTTTCAGGGACATAATAAAATGCAAGCAAGTGATCCAAGGAGAAAACTTGCTTCAGATTCCAGCATGGTAGAACTATTAGAAAGTGTGAAACATTTTTTAAATAATTAGAAATCTATAAACCAGAATTTGTAAGATAAAACATTTTGCTTTTTCTGGTCACTGTGAATAAAACGGCAAATCTATTTCATTTTTACCTTCTTGAACTGTGCCTTAGTACATTAATGGTAGGGTAGAGAATATTTCTTTCTTATATATACATATACAGTATGTTATTCATATAAACATTTTCAGTGAGTCAGCCCAGACAGGTATAACTTTATCATCAAATATCTTGATGGCAGGGAGTGGTTGCAAAATAATAGACTGTTAATTCTTAGAATACCATTTCGATTACTAAGGCTTGCAAATGCCTTCTAACCCAATCTTATGTGTATTTACTCTGAATAAATTACTAAATAAATTGCTAAATTGCTCTGGTGCAATGAGTCCTATTTAAACTGCAACATAAAGTGCCACCCTTTGTTAATCTATTCAGAAGTTTCTCTTAATTCAGGGAAATTTGTTCCAATGTGAATTTTTCTAAGCTTGAAGCCTCTATCTTAATTTGGCTCAGGGCATCTCTGCAAACTGTAATGGAAAAGAATGGGCTAAATGTCATGAAGAATGACCAAGTGTTTGAATTAATAGTGTAAAGGACATTATACTGAGCATTGAGAGAATAATGATGGGAAAGTGACTTTTTAATATTCCCTCTTTGTCTGCTACAATTCTGTAATATAATAGCTTGTTCTAAGGATTGAACAAGCCATTGTTCCCTCTTAGTGCCACAAGGAGAGATTTTTTCCCCACGATGACGTATCCCCAACCTGATATTTTAGGTTTTCCAATAACATATCTATCACAACTGTAACTGAGCTGATACTGGTCATCTTCTTCTGGTCCCTGCCCCCTGCTTTTCTCAGCATTAGAGTCTTCTCAAGAGTGGTAGGTCTTGGCATTGTGTCCAAATATTTTCCTCAAGTGCTGAAAGAATGCCTATATTTAATTCTACTTCAAGGTACTTCTGGATTTCCTGTCCAAAATCTCAGAATCATTTCTTTCAACTGACTAATAAGGCAGGGTATAAGCTGGCATTGCTCTTAACTCAATAGAGTTGTTTTTGCAGCAAGGGGGGAAATGCCAGTAGCTGCATGTGGCACCAAAGTTGGTGACAGGTTGATGAAATAATGATCAGCTACATGGTGTCTGAAGGGGTGCGATGCCACTGTGGCTAGGGACACTGAGCTTGTTTATCAGAAGGTTGGCAGTTCGAATCTCTAGCGCTATGTAATGGAGTGAACATCTGTTACTCGTCCCAGCGTCTGCCAACTGAGCGGTTCAAAAACATGTAAAAATGCAAGTAGAAAAATAGGGACCACTTCAGTGGGAAGGAAACAGCGCTCGGTGCACCTTCAGTGTCTAGGCATACCGGCCCCTTGACCATGGGGAAGTCTTCAGACAGCGCTGGCTCTTCGGTTTAGAAATGGATATGAGCACCACCCCTGAGTCAGACACAACTAGCACACATGTGCAGAGATAACCTTTGCCCTTTTATAGGGTGTCTTGCCTTCAGTGAGGAAGGGGTTGAAGTGAAGAGATAGGATGAGGTAGAAATATGTGTCAATGGGAAGCTACCTGTTCCAGAATATCAATATAGTACTCTGTAGAAATGTTCTTGCACACTTAATTTTGCATTGTAATGCAAAGTAAATTAACTTGGCTGCAGATGAGCTGACAGAGTTGTGGGAACACTCATGAAAGGGCTCTTAGTAACCCTATGAAGGATCTTCATTAGCTTTTTAGTACATTTAAAATAGGCAAATATTATCTTAATTTTAAAGTTAAGGGACCTATAATATAACTGATTGCCTAAAGACACCAAATGAATCCCATAACTGAGATGAAATATTTCAGCCTTCCATTCATACCTGTAGTCTTGTATTGTAGCAAGTTTTCCCTGGAGAAACCTATAATGTGTTTTTTTTCTTTATCTCTTTACCTATTTATTATCAGTATTAATACAATCCCCCCTTTCCTTCCACTGTTTCTTGTTTTTTCTCTTTTGTCTGTGAAAAAACATTAAGAAATAGAAAGTGTAAAAAAAGGAAACAAATGCATGATTTAGTAGCATTGCAGTAGGAAAACTATTATGGCCAAGGGCCAAAAACCTAGAAGTCTTGTAACATCTTTTCTGATTAACAAATGTTATTAAAAAGCATTTGCTTTTATGGAGAAGTTGCTAGTAGTTTCCTTCTAATGATTTAATAGCACAATAAGTAATACATGTTTGAAGAACATACTTGGACCAAATCTATGTTTCATAGCAAATCATTAGTATCCAATTTGCATCCATAAAAGTATTTAGCAGAACTTTATGAAAATACAGTAGATTGCTTCTGCTATTTGCCTACAAATCTTATTTCTTTTGTTATCTAGTACTACTACAGTATAAAAGACATCAGCATTGGTGGACAGTGTGTTTGTCATGGACATGCTGATGTTTGTTCTGCAAAAACTGACCCAGATTCATACAGGTAATGTAACCAACTAAAAACAATAGTTCTGACAAATGAATTTTCCCCTAAATTCTCTTTATTACTTACAAGATTAAAAGCATCAATATTTACATACATATACATTTTTTTTCTCATCAATTCATTTCATTGAGAGATCATTTAGTTTCTTGTCCTTTCCCATATCTAAGTCATTCTATTATATACAATTACTTTCTATGACATTTATTTACAATTTGAACACGTTCTTTATCACTTTGATTTCAATTCTGTCAATCATCGACCTTTCCGTATTATTGGTCCAAATTGAAACTCTCCTTCTCCTTTAACTAGTCATGTGATTTTTGAACCTTACAAAATCAAAGTTGGCATGTTCTTTTGTTCCTTTTTTTTAAATGTTTCTTATACCCTGTTTCCCTGAAAGTAAGATATCTTCCGAAAATAAGACCTACTTACAGTTTTGCCTCTCACTGAAATATAAGACATCCCCCGAAAATAAGACCTCCCTGATAATAAGGTCTCAAACTTCCGGTTATGGGCGGCCTCGATAGAAAAATAAGACACCCCCCCCGAAAATAAGACCTAGCGTATTTTGGGTTCAAAAATTAATATAAGACAGTGTCTTATTTTCGTGGAAACACGGTAGGTGCAAGCAGTGCTTTTTTTGTAAAAAAAAGGAAAAAAGTGCCCGAACTTCAGGACATTTTTTGTCATGGAACACACCGGAACTGTGTTCTGGAATCTTTTTTTGCCTGGTAGGGAAAAGCCCAGCTGGGGAGAGAGGAAGGAAGCAATTTTCAAAACTTTGATAATCCTCATGGGAATCCAGCCAAGAGCAGCCATTCAGGGCTAGATTGGCTGGATCCTTCAGAGGCCCTTCCTTCCCCTACTGGGTGAAAAAAGGTGCCGGAATGCTGTTCTGGTGCGTCCCATGAGAAAAAAAGCCCTGGGCATGAGCAGTGGTTGCAGTTCTTTATCCTCGTGGCTTCGGGTGGCACATGAGCGAACAGTCTCTCTCTCTCTCTGTGTGTGTGTGTGTGTGTGTGTGTGTGTCTGTCTCTCTCATTCTCTTTCTCTCTTTCTCTTTCTCTTTCTCTTTCTCTTTCACTTTCTCTTTCTCTTTCTCTTTCTCTTTCTCTCTCTGTCTATGTTTCTCTCTCTCTCTCTCTCTCTCTCTCTCTGTGTGTGTGTGTGTGTGTGTATCTATGTCTCTTTCTCATTCTTTCCCTCTCTGTGTCTGTGTCTATGTCTATATCTCTGTTTCCGTCCCTCTCTCATTTTTTCCTCTCTTTCTCTTTCTCTCTTTCTCTCTGCCTCTGCCCCCCCCCTCTCTCCAAGCAGGAACAAATATCACACTAAAAATGTGTGATACTTAAATAAGGTTCAATTATTTTGTAATAATTAAGCTAACTTTAATAATTAAACAACCTTTAAAGAGTTTGTTATGATTAAATAAGCAGTTATGATTTTGATTAGATGATTAAATAAGCTTTTTTAATTTTGTTATATTAAATACGTGTCTTTTATATTAACAAAATGGAAGTTCTCTGATCATT
>JANHFO010002165.1:90503-105103 GCA_032468095.1 Pareas carinatus
AATATAAGACAGTGTCTTATTTTGGGGAAAACACGGTAAGTAACTCAGGGCCACAAATATGCCTAATACTACTACCTCCTCTTCCTATTTTCCTCACAACAACCCTATGAGGTAAATTGGGCTTAGAGTGATTGGCTCAAAGTCATCCACCTGGTTTTTCATGCCTAAGACAGAACTAGAACTCAGAGTCCCCTGGTTTCTAGGTCAACATCTTAAACACAATATACCAAGTTGGTTGGCAAATTTCCAAAAAATATGTTGTTTCTTTTTGTTTGTTTGCTTTTTCTAGAGATACAACCATTGCTGCCTTCCCTGACTAATATGTTTAGCAGTTCTTAACAGAGGCTATTATACCCAAAGGGGGCATGGTGGCTCAGCAGATAAGACGTTGAGCTTGTCGATCAGAAGGTCAGCAGTTCGGCAGTTTGGATCCCTAACACCACATAGCGGAGTGAGCTCCCATTACTCGCCCCAGCATCTGCCAACCTAACAGTTCGAAAGTATGTAAAAATGCAAGTACACAAATAGGGACCACCTCGGTGGAAAGGTAACAGCACTCCATGCACCTTTCGGCATTTAGTCATGCCAGCCACATGACCACAAGGACACATTTGGACAGTGCTGGGTCTTCAGCTTTAAAAATGGAGATGAGCACCGTCCCTAGAGTTGGATAGACTAGCACGCATGTGTGAAGTCTTTACCTTTTTATGATACCTAAAGCAATTTCAATGGCAGTAAATCTGTAGATTTTTATTACAGGTAGTCTTTGACCTATGGCCACAATTGAGTCCAAACTTTCTGTTGTTAAGTGAGACATTTGTTAAGTGAGCTTTGCCCCATTTTATAACTTTTCTTACCAAAGTTATTAAGTGAATCGCTGCAGTTGATAAGTTAGTAACACAGTTGTTAAGTGAATCTGGCCTCCCCATTGATTTTGCCTGTCATAAGACTGCAAAAGGTGATCACATGACCTTGGAACACAGCAACGGTCATAAGTATGAATCAGTTGTCAAGAATCTGAATTTTGATCACGTGATCATGGAGATGCTACAAAGGTCATAAGTGAAAAAAATGGTCATAAGTCACTTCTTTCAGTGCTGGTGTAACTTTGAATAGTCACTAAATGAACTGTATATAACTACTTGTATATAACTGCATCAAAAATTCAGAACAGCTAAGCAAATGCAGTTCTTCACTTTCTCCAAATAATTTGCATTCTGATTCAAAGTATCTTTCAGTGGGGCTAGCACAGAAATTATGCTTTTATCATAAAAAGAGCGATTTGTAAAACTACCTATGATACTTAAATTATTCATACAGGTTTGCTATCCGTTAAGAATTCTTTTTTGATTAATATTCCTGTTAAAGACTGTTTCATTTCCTTTTACATTTTCATTGTATGTTTGCTAGTTAGCAGTGACATGCAAATACAGTCTTTTTTATGCAGCTCAAGTCTGTGTGTTTATTCAAGAGTCATGTCTTTCATGTGAAATAGGACTGGATCTATTAAACCCATTTCTGATGGCATTTTGAGGAGAATGTTCAATTCAGTGAAACTTATGAAGCATGTGTTTAATACTCTAGACTATACTCTTACAACAATGACATTCTTTCTGAACATTTTACTACCAAGAATTTATGAATTAGATTGGGTTGAGATCATGTTCTCTTGCTCCACATTTGGTTGTAGGGACATATGTCAATTATTGAAGCAATGGAATCTACAATTACAGTAAACCAGTTTTAAAATGAAACCCTGCTAGTCATGGCTACCAGATCTGACCTGCATTAAATCCAGAGAAGCACTAAATATCAGGAGAAAATATAAAAAAACTCTTTTCGTGCCATTGTTGTCTCAAGCAAAACCTGACTGACTTATCAAGTCATTTTAAAAGATCTAGGTGCAATTTTAAACTATTAAAGCACACGACAGAGGTTAATTTGTGTGCTAGTTTGCTCATGGTGAGCTCAGATTTGGAGTCAGAGGAGGGATCTGACAACAAGGAGTCAGATCTAGAGCCAGATTCAAAAGCGCCAACAATGAGCAGTCAGCTCCAGCACTACCAGTCAGACTACAATCTGAGTAAACACAAGAGCTAGGGCAAAACAGCAAACAGCAGACATAACTGCCATCTCTCTCTGAAGATGACAGTGCAGAATTACCACACCCTCCCAATGCAGAAGCTCAACAGGGGACAAAGAGAGTGGAGCAAAGGCTATGTTCCCTCAGATTCTAAGTTCACAACTTCTTCCTCTTTTCTGTTTTGTGAAAAAACAAAAGGTCAGATCAGGCTATTGTAATTCAAACATAGTGAACAAATACAGAGCTGAAATAGACACACCTTTACTCCTATTCCTGATCCACTATATTATCAACTAATTTTTAAGCCTCAGTTAACTGTTTGGCAACTTTACTGCATAGAACAACACTAGCAGAAAACAAAAGGTATGAAAAGAACGGAATCCAGATAATGATTAATTTCTACAAAAATGAGCAATATTTATATTGTCTTAGATATTTAATTGGGCAATTTGTAAAAGTGTTTCCCATTTGTGTGCTTTCTGAGTTTGTAAAATTCTATTATTTTTTTTTACAATTTGTAAAAGTCTTTTGATATGAGACCTTCGCTAGGTAAGAAACTGGTGCTGTAATTAAGACTATCCTTCTCATTATAATTTAATAGAAGACTTCAGGGCCTTTATGCCACAAACTTTTTAGTGTTTACTTATATCATTTTTAGTTTTTAGTTTTTTTTAAAAATGATCCGGTAGTCCCTTGGGGTAGAGTCAGGGAAGTTAAATGGAACTGGGCCTTTACGGACCGGATGTCCTTCCTGATGCCTACATGGAGTTCGCAGCAGATATTTTTTCTTTACGCTCTGAGAAACAATGGTCGCTACTTAGGATTGAACTCTCAACCTTCCAAGGGTTAGGTGAACATCTTCACCACTAGGCCACCATGCTGCTCATACATAGTATTTAGTATTTACTGTATATAATTATACTTCAGGCTGCCTAAACCCAATTAGGAGTAGGCAGGAAATAAATTTGCTAAATAAATACAGACAGACAGACTTTATGAATAAATTTAAAGTTAGTACTTTAACAAGCCATATAAGGAGAACCAGTCTGGTCTAGTGGTTAAGGTGATGGCCTAGAAACCAGGAGATTGTGAGTTCCAGTCCCTTCTTAGGCATGAAAACCGACTCTGTGACCATGGACCAGTCTTTCTCTCTTAGCCCATGATGTCAGTGACAAGTCAGTCAGTCAATTCCTGTTGCAATCAATGGATCAATTCTCAGCTAGGACATAGAATCATAGGGCTGGAAGGAACCTCTGAGGTATTCTAATTCAATTCCCTCATCAAGGCAGGAGCTTACATCATCCCAAATGGTTGTCCAGTCTATTTTTTGAAAACTTCCAATGGTGAAGTACCCACAACTCTGAGAGGCAAACTATTCCATTGATTTAATTGTTCTCACTGTCAGAAAATTTCTCCTTGCTTCTAGGTTAGCTGTCTTTTTAACAAGCTTTTACTCATTATTTCATGTCCTGACCTTTGGTAATTTGGAGAACAAGTCAATACCCTCTTCTCGGTGATAATCCCTCAAGTACTGAAAGACAGTTATCACCCCCCCCCAACCCTTCTCTTTGATAGACTAGCTCCTTCAACTGTTCATCATATGGTTTAGATCACATGTCAGATAGGTGGCTTCCAGCCCGCAGATCAAACATGGCAGCGAGCGAGGTGTTTCATGGAAATGGGGGTGACACCACAGCTAGAGGGTCTTCGGTCATGAGGCGGGGGGGCATTGGCAGCCACAGGGGGATCGGTGGCAGCCACAGCAAGGGTCCACAGTGGGGTCCTCGAGGGTGTCCTCGGGGATTGTGGGGAGCATGGGGTTGCTGGGGATTTCTTGGGGGTTTTGTGGAAAAGGGGAACAGGCCACGGTGGCAGTGGCACTAGCCCGCAATGATAATAGGTCTGACACCCCTGACTTAGATGATTCCGCCATCCAAAGAAGGAGACCCTGCATCTGTGGGGAAATGTTAGGAAGGAAAAAACTTTCCTATCCAGACATATGTCCTTTTGTTATGTTTTTGAACTATTTAATTCTATTTAAACATTGAATTCTAATTTGTTTAAAACCTAAAAAGACATCACTTAAAGCAGTAAATCAAAAACCATACATTTTTACTGTGCATTCCAATTCCACAACATGTTTACTTACTTGTGAATTTTTTAGGTTACAAATCTACTACTTTCAAAAAAGCTCCAATAACTTTCAGAGTAGATGTGGATACAGAATATTGTGAAACTTTACATCTGTACAATTACTATATAAATCTGAAACACAAACAAAATCAACCAGCAACTATTCATAGTAATATTGCTCTGCCAGTTCAACAGAAGAAAAATCTATTCATTGAATTTAAAAGAACAGAACGCTGATATAATCTTGTCACTTTGAAAGGCCTCTCATCAGTTATTTTTAGTAAGTTAGCATCAGAGTAAAACATTTCCCTTTAGGTTTTGAATGCTACCTTTTCTATATCATATTTGCATTCATGTATTATTCTCATAAAAAAACCTTATTGCCCCGCTGACCACATTATTGGCCAACTATCATTTACTGCAAGGTGCAGACTGCCTAAGTTAACCCAGCTTCCTCTCTAGAATATATTCAGTGGGACTTCTTTCTTCCAAATAACTGAAGATTTGAATCTTAATTCTTCTATTGTCAGCTGTAATATGAAGGAAATATTAAAGAAATTAAAGTAATTTAGGTATGTCTTTTATTTTAAACTTCTAAATTGCTACTGATAACTTATTCGAATGAATACTATTCTAGTATTGTATTCTTAGCTGAAATTTCATACACTAGGAAACCTTTTAACATGAGATGCTGTTAATAGAATCAGCACATTCATAGAGCAGTAAGTACCAACAACTACCCTGTTTCCCTGAAAGTAAGACATCCTCCGAAAATAAGACCTACTTACAGTTTTGCCTCACTGAAATATAAGGCATCCCCCCAAAATAAGACCTCCCCGATAATAAGGCTTCGGACTTCTGGTTCTGGGTGGCCTCAATTGAAAAATAAGACATCTCCTGAAAATAAGACCTAGCGCATCTTTGAGTGCAAAAATTAATATAAGACAGTGTCTTATTTTCGGGGAAACACGGTAGTAGTTATAGGAGTTAAAATCCTTTCCTTCTAATCTTCTTTCTTTCCTTTTTTTCCCCTTCCTGTTTCTTTCCTACTTTCTTTCATCCTTTCTTTCTTTCTTTTACTTCTTCCTTCTCATCCTTTCTTGTTATTGCTCTTCCAACTCTAGAGCTTCAATTACTTATTTTAAATTTCTTGTGTATTAGTTGCCTACCCTCCTTATCTAATTTTCCTCTTTCACCTAGGTTCTCTATCTTTCTTTCTTTAGATCTTATTCCTTCTTCCCTTCTTTCTAACGAAACGTACAACCAAAATCATGAAAAGAACAACAGGGAAAATTTAACTGAGAATTATTTAATACTTACAGGTACCGATGTGAATGTCAACACAATACTTGTGGGGAAACCTGTGACCGTTGCTGTCCAGGGTATAATCAGAAAAGCTGGCAACCTGCAACAGCTAGTAGCCCAAATCTCTGTGAATGTAAGTCCTGCAGAAAGACAAATGTTGCTTTAATGTAAACACAAGTCACATTTGCAAGATTTACATTATATAATGATAATGATTATGTAAATGGTAAGCAAAACAAACATCCATGGTACTCTGTATTCTTTGGTATTCATACGAAACAATTCACTATTTTTTCAAATAGTGAATTGAATGAATGAACACATACCACAAACGTATATCAGTAAGTAAATAATTGCTCTACATTGTGCTATCCTCTTTCAAGAATGTAAGCTACTTGATCATCCCAAGTAAACACAGAAAATAATGAATAATCAGGATCTCTCAGATTTCCGGATATATTCTTCCCCTTGTCTCCTCTCCGGGGAGATTACCAGACCCCCAGGGGTCTCAAAAGCAAGAGAAAATCAGATCTGGGGATTGAAGCATGGTTCCTTTGAGCTGCAGTGTTGTGACCCGGAACAGGAAGTCTTCAATGAACTTTTTGAAGTTCATTGTTCACAGGAAAATATTTTTGTTATATTCCTATTCTAGTCTCCACAAATTTGCTCAGCTCTGGTGTGGTATGTGACACTAGCTATTGCGCTTTGTTAAACCTGGTTTATGATTTTGATTGCTGTATTAGCTGCACAGCTTCTAGCTATGAAGTTTGAATGTCTTTTTTCAGCGTGTTCTAAGAAATGAGATCAAGTAAGGTGATCAATAAATAAACAGTTGCATTAGAAAGCAAAGGTTTCTGCAGATGGTGTTTTGTTTCTTTAGGTTTGAGTTGTGATTCTGCAATTTTCTACAGCAATTAAATTGCCTTTTATCTCCTGTGTCAAGTCAATTTGATTAAAGTCTGGTAGGTGAGAATGCGTCTTGATTCAAGCTGAGCACATATTATCTCTCTTGCTGCTGATTGTGAAAAAATCACTGCAGGTTGTCTGAGCAATTTATAATGTTTCTTTTAATTAATCAGTGTTGCATTATTCATTTTCTTCTTTTGTTAAAAAGAAGTTTAACCTACCATATTTTTCAGCCTGCAACTGCCATGGCCACGCCTTTGACTGCTATTATGATCTTGAAGTTGAACGACGTAAAGAAAGCTTAAATCTTCATGGACAGTATCAAGGGGGAGGAGTCTGCATTGAGTGTCGGGTAATCCTCCTGGAACCCCTTTTGTAGACTGATAAGTACATGAAATTTGCAAATGGCATGCTGAACTCTCAATTGTTACGGCCTAGAGAAGAGAGTGATTTTCTGTCACTCAAAGCTTTATTCAATTTTGATTACTGGCTTTGCAAGATTTTTCTGTAGAATTGAATTATTATACCTTGGTAGGGCTGTTTCTAAGATTACACGGTTTAGCTAGTGGTTTGGCCTTCTCTTCAGTCAGGGGACTGAACTTCAGGCATTCAGCAACATAGCTGCATTTAGTTGTTTACAGTGTCCTATGGTTATGTGATAACATTTTATAACAATTTTGCTGAAAGCCAGGTCTTTAAATTTTCAACAAAACCATGCCGATAGAATTTTTGGTTTGCTTAATGACTGCTGTGTTCACTTAACGACCGACGTCAAAAAGGTTGTAAAATTTTACCACCATTACGGTATATGACAATAGTGGGCAGCCTTCATTACAGTTTTAATTTGAAAACTACATGGAGTGTATTCCATCAGTTAACAGCTTTAACAGGCAGAAAGATCCTTCTGATGACTAATTTGAGCCTACTTCCTTGTAGTTTTAACCCACTGGCTATGGCCCCTGTCATTTAGGCAATAGAAAATATGTCCACTTCCATTTCTGTGTGACAACCCTTAAAATATTTGAATGCTATCACAGTTGTCTTTTCATTAGACTAATCAAACCCAGATCCTTTAACCGTTTCTCGAGGGGCTTGGTTTCCAGACTCTTAGCCATCTTGATTGTGCTCCTCTGAACTTTAACAGTTGTTACTGCCCTTTGGAAATAGGATGCCTAGAACCCTATTTCGTCTGTATAAGGTTGAACTTATTACAGTTGGTATTAAAGTTTCATGTGCTCTGTATCAATGCCATGTTGGATATGTGGCCGTGTATGTCAAAGCTGAGTCAAAGAACTAATCCATTTGTGTTAGGAAAACAACAAAGAAAAGTCAGAATAGAAACAAGAATGAATAGATCAGGAGTTCACACCAAGAAACAAATAAAAAGTCAAACACAAAAAATGTCATAAATTAGAAAGAGCTAGGAAAGGATATAATTGGTTAGACAAAATTGTACCTTCAATTCCTTGATGGTCCTTTCAGTTGATGAACCTGAGTGGTTAATCTTGGTAATTCCAGTTATCTGTGGAGTTGACCAATGCTACATTGCTCAGAGAGATATTCCAATATGAAATTCTGGTTATTTACTGTATAAGTAGTTGAACCTTGGAAGTTGGCAGTGCAATACCTATAATACCATCAGGTGGCACCCACAAAACACCACCATCATAATGCAATAAAATTAAAAGCAAAAATACCCAAATCTGATGAGATATCATATGAAAATTCAGATATTTCATGATAGTATAGCAATTTTTAATTTTATTTTGCCTTTTACTTTAAACTTAACTTCCTGTGATATTATATAAAATCATATGATGGTACTCACCATCAGAAAATATTACTAATCCCTTTTGAAACTGAAGTTACTCATTTCTGGTTCCATCTGCATTCCTGATACATTGACAGAAATCACATGTTACCGAACATCTACTACATCAACTTTTTTCTTAATTGTGGAAACTTAAAGCCAAACTTAAATTGTTTCCTATGTAACTCTTCTTCTGATTGTATTTCTCCCATGCCAGTTTCTCCTTTATTTTACCCTATGTAGCACAACACCGCTGGTATAAATTGTGAGAAATGTTCAACGGGTTACTATCATCCATATGGTGTTCCAATCACAGCAGTGCATGGATGTATACGTACGTTTATTTTTCTATTCTTTTTACTAGCCTTTTCCTCTCAATATATAATAAGAAAAAATGATTCAATATATTTTAACATGTGAAGTTTATTTATACTATATATAATGCTCTTTATTTTAGATCACATGGGGAAAGTTCTCTGTTAGGATGGCAGATGCCAAGCCTGTTGGACCTTTTGTTTGCTTTGATCCCTCTGGTTTTGGTGTTATCACCTATCAGGCTGTGTACTGATACCTCGAAATGTATCTAAAGTAGGATAATTTGAATGGTCATTTGTGCTGCAAGTGAGGCTACATTATTTAATGGTCTGCCATTTTATTCTTAAAGACACTTCTTGGGGAGGTGTAGTTCTTTTGAAGAACTTAAAAGCTAAGGCCTGTTTTTGGGTCTGTCTTTTAGACATCTTATGGATGTTTCTCTGGATGCCTCCAATTTTTAAAAAATTGAGAAGTATCCACAAGGAAAGTATTTTCAGTGAATGTGTATGTGTATTCACTGTATACAATTCTGCCTATAGAGTCCAATGAGATTCACCTTTGCAGTATCAAATCTCATGTTCATTTTGCAAACTAAAGACCATTCCTTATTTACTCTGACCTTTTAAAAAAAATCTCACTTTACTGCTGTGGTTCTGCTGCTTTGTACATTCTTCGTGTGTGTGAACTTGTGTGATTTAAACAATGTTTTGCTTTGTTTTAACGGGTTTTGGTAAGCTGCCATGGAAGCAGGATCCAAATGCCAAAATAAAAGGAAACATTGTATCAAGGGCTCCATTGAAAGATACAAAAGTATGGTCATACAATTCCATTAAAATATGGGAACTAGTGGGGTTGAATATAAATCTGAATTATGTTTGATATCGTGATAAATGATTCAGATCATGTATTGTCAATAATATTCTAGAATGCAGTTATAGCTGATTTATTCCCCCAGACAAAATAAGTATATTTCCATCATAAAATAATAGATGCTTAAGTTTTGGTACTTAAAAAGATACTGATGTGATAAGCTTCACAAAGCATTTATACTTATTAGAACTGCTGCTGCCAAAGCAAAGTAGCAACCTGATGTGCTGTTACTGTGTTTTCCGGGTCTTATATTAATTTTTGCTCCAAAAGACGCATTAGGGCTTATTTCCCAGTTAGGCCTTATTTTCAGGGAAATACGGTACTAAGTGCATCCATCTGACTGATGATCTTAACTAAGGCTTATTTTTGGGGTAGGGCATACTGTATATTACGAGCATCCTGAAAAATCATGCTAGGGCTTATTTACTGGTTAGGTCTTATTTTCGGGAAAACAGTGTATTATAGTTATAGTAAACTTTGTAAACTACTGGAAATAAATGTATTTGAAGAAATCTTTTGATGATGTCATTTCCTGTAGCCTGCAGGTGTAGCCCTGAACATTCCAATGGCTGTGAAGAAGGAACTGGTCGCTGTTATTGTAAATTGAACTATCACGGTGAAGCCTGTGATCGGTGTGCTGATGGATACCATAGTTTTCCCTTCTGTTACCGTGAGTATCACAGCATGTCCAATGAATCTCTAAATTAATATCCATTGTGATATTCAAGATTCTCTTATACTCATTTTTATCAGAGTGCTACCTCTAATCTATTCCTAAATCATACTTTCGAATAAGGCAAGGAGGTAAATATTTTATTTTATTGCCATGCAGTAGTCTTTTCAGAAATATGAGCTAAAGATGAACTGCTGCAACAAGATTCTAGAGTTATCTCTGTGACAGATTAATTACCAAGATTGGAAAGCAGACCACTCTATTTTTCAACATGCTTTCCTGTCTGGATTAATTTGTTCTCCCCTCACTTCTTATTTTTTTTCTTCCTCTGCCTGATGTTACAATGCTATAATTGCTTTTCAGTCTAGTGTCACTATAGCACTTATGGCATGTGTTCACTACACATTATAGAATAATTGCTTCAAATTATTGCTATACATATCAAGACACAGATATTTGCTAAAATGGAGAAGGTATTGCAGGAACTGAAAGATGGAAAAAATGGGACAAGAGAGGGTCTGAATTAAAAATATATATTATCTTGGTAGAAAACATCGGAAGAGGAAAGTGGTATTCCACTAGATTTATTGACCACATAAAAACTCCAGGGTGTCCTTCGAAAGCCAGTCCTCTTTGAGCAAGGGGAAGAGGAAAAAAGATCAGATAGAGTATGGAAAAGGCACCAAGAAGAGATGGTGAATATGTTGAGGAGGGAAGGGGAGCCTCAAGAAATTATTATGGTGAGAAGAAAGAAGATGTTGAAACAGAGTGGTGTAGTGGTGACAACTGAGATAATAAGAGATATAAAAAAGGTTTTTAAAATCTCCTCAGGTTTGTGTTAATATATATATATAACTATAGAAATAAAAATTATAGAGATAGAGATAGAATGAGGGGTGAGACGTTACAAAATCTTCTCCACATGCGATGTCTCCCATCATTCACAGTTGCCTCAAACAACTGCGTTTTCTTTAGTATCATGCCTATTGAATTGCAATAATATACTTTAAACCTACCTTGGTAGATCAATCACAGCATAAAAAGTATAGTAAATAACTTTGTTGTCTCTGGTTACTTATCTAAATGACTGCTTTTATTTTTCTTTGGAAAGAAATTCCTATCTCCCCAGCTACAACTCAGAACCCAGGAGCTGGTCACATTGATGGCAAGTTCATTCCTTTCTTTTTTGTGTATAGCTTAATATTTACAAAAAGTGTATCAATCATAGATGTGCCATTGATACACATCTGTCTGATAATAGCCCCCAAACTGTGGCACACACTGTCCTCAAATGTACAGGGGCATGATATGCAAATTTAAATAGTGATGTTTCCTTTCTTTCCTTTTCTATTGTTAGCTAACATGCATGTGCTGACCAGAGCAAATTAAAAAAAGAATAACATTTTGAAAGAATACTTTCAAAATAAGTCAAATTTGTTTTTAATTAAGCTTATCTTTGACTGGAGTGAGTGACTATAGTAAATCTAAAGGATAGATTTGTCTGTAAGTGACATAAAATTTACTGGAAAATGCGCAATCTTTGTTCTACAGTTTTATAAGTTCATCTAGTGTTTCTCATAACCTAGACTAGTTAGTTTCCCAATCAGTTTGGAAACTTATTAATTTGATTTTCCTTGGTTAAGGAATTTTGGACAATATTGCAAGCAAACATTAGGAAAAGAGCATCTGCAAGATGTTATCTATAGTCTCCAAGAACAATTTCTTCCCCTGGGTGTCAACTGCATTATGATTATGGTAACTGGGACAGCACAGCTTTCTCCTCCATGCACTTTCTACAACTTGCTCCTAATCTTCTTGCAGAAAAGCAATTTGTTTTAGAGATTATTTTTGAAGATATGCCTTCCAGAGAAATCACCTTGCATATCTGAAACATGACATTTGTTGAGATGTTACTGCCACAATGATGGAAGTAGGATAACTATCTTAGTCATCATATGTATAGGAAGCTGACCAAAATTGAGTTTTTATATAGCTAGGTAAAATGCAAAAGATTAGGCTATTAGCAATTTTAGTCATTTGGTGTTGGGCGGTGTATAAATCATGTTAATAAGGGTTGAACCAATTCATGGAAGTCATGGAGATCAATGGCTATTAGTCTTGAAGGCAATCTGTTTGTGTCTGTTGACCATTTGTTGGGACGCTAGTGGGTTTCCTTGTGCAGTTGGTTGGCTACTATGAGAACAATCTACTGAGGAAAGGGGTTCAACCTCTGTTATTCCATTAAAGTACAGTACTATGGGTGCAAGCAATGTGAAATACTTCTGGCCTGAGATTCTGGAGACCCAAACATAGTCAAATGGATAATTAGTTCTCTATATTCTTACAACTGAGTTCATTTTGGGAAGTAGTGTTCCTTGTGTGTCTACACACACTTGGCCAACTCTGTGGCTGCGCCAACCCTGTGGAAGGAATTCCCCCCGGAGATACATACAATCTCAGATCTTTCGTCGGGCACTTAAGACATATCTATTTATCCAGGCTGGGCTGTCTCGATTCCCCATATTATTGTAATCTGGTTTAAAATTCAATTTTGCGTTTTAACAATTTTCTAAATTTAGTTTTAAATAATTTTAGTGAGTCTATTGTATAATTATTTTAAGTATTGTTCTAATCTTGTCCACCTGTATGTTTTTATCTGGCTGTTCACCACACTGAGTATACAAATTTAAATATAAATAAATAAAATAAATAAATACTCTAATTCTAATTCTAATATTCTCAGTCAGAATGAGCAGCTGAGAAGAATAGACTTTTCATGTGAATGAATGTTGTATCATGCAGACATATATTTTAAAAATGCATATGCAAGTAATATGCATCTACACCAGTAGACACCTGCAGAGGATGTCAACCTTTGCTTATTAAGAGTTTATCCATCACAGGGCCCTCTGGCATGCGAAGATTTGTCTGCTTTTTAGCACAGGAAATCTTTTAACTGGAAACTATTTGACATCTGTTTCTGCACCTGGATTATTACTTTGCAATTGCCTTAGATATTTAGAAGTTTGTCTAGGCAGCATCAACCTCTCCCAACGTTGCAACTTCAATCAATCAAGATATTCTTGGCAAATGCCGCAACATTGTCCTGCTCTTCTCTCTCCTGCATTAGGCAGCCATTGCAGAACAGGATATTTTGGAAGACGTTGTCAGCGTAAGTTTTGCTATTCTTCTGGGAAATACCAAAGCTAACTGCCGATCAACATCACCAGGAGACTTTTTTTCACTCCTACTGTACTTTAAATCCATGACTATTGTTAATATTTTTCGTTCATTTTTTAAAAATACAGCTTGTCAATGCTATGAGTCAGGAGTGCTCAGTAATGATATTTGCGACCACAGAACAGGGTTAATGTTAATGCCAGACTGGATTTCAGGATATTCTCTGTGACAGATGTATAGTTGGGTATTGCTACTACCTTTTCTGTCAAAGTAAGTCGTGGTTTGTTTTTATATTTTAAGCATTTATACATTGCATTGATCTGGTGAAAAGGCAGGTTATAACGTTTAAAGATGAAGGCAGGTTAAACAGTCACTGAGGTGTCATAAAAATATATTGAGAAATGAATTTTGTTCCAATTCAAAGTTCTCAATTCTTAAAAGATTTTTTTTTAAAGTGAAAACTGGGAGCACATTTATTTATACACACAGAAATATAAAGTATTACAGATCAAAAGGCAAGATAATTACATTCTATCTACAGACAGAATCAACTATTCCCTAAATCAAAACTCAGAAATGATAGAACTGCTATGCTGATGCTATCAATTGTCTGTCTTCTGCAAGGAGTGGGAGGGTCTTTAAATTAACATACACCAAAGTGAAAGATATAAGAATGTTTCAGGAGGCCTCCCAGTTTCCTGGGGCTGAGAAGTATTGAAGCAGGCAATATAGCAATAGAATTTTTCCAGCTATGCATCATAGCCCGACAAAGTATGCAATATTAATTTGTTCATTACTTAATAGTGTTTTTGCAACACTGAAATGAACAGACTCAGGTAGTGTATAATATGGTTTGGGAATTATCTTTTTCATTCCAACAATTAGATATCCTGGTAATAAATGCTAAGTGATTAACTATTCCATTTAAAAAAGCTGTTTTGAAGCCATTGTAGGAGGAAAGTTAAGTGTTAAATCTGTCGCCTTAAATGTTATTAAACGGAAAACTCCTTCACTCAATGGTATGCTGAAGCTGACTCACACAAGTTTCCAATTGTTAATTTTCATGGAATTTTGTAAACTAGTTGAAAATAGAGCTGAGCCCCGATGCCCGCCACAATAATCAGATGTTCAGCGGCTTGCAGCATTGTACACTGACAGCAGTGAAGCCAGCAGAGCTGGTCATTACATATTTACAGCATACTGCTCCAAGACTGAGTGGCTGTGGTTACCGGCGTCCCGATATGGCCAGCTTCAACCATCGCTGGCCATCGGGGGCGAAACATTGGCCCCCGCGGAAAGGGCGCGCAACTTGGGGGTCCTCCTGG
>JANHFO010002165.1:105496-116972 GCA_032468095.1 Pareas carinatus
AAAACACCTGGCTCCCCCCTCCCTGCTATCCCCGGGCGCGCCTTACCTCATGCAGAATAACTTCCATACAGGAGAGCAGCGAAGCAGGGGAGGTCTTATTTTCGGGGGATGTCTTATTTTTGGGGAAACAGGGTAGATGATGATGAAGATGATGAAGATGACTTATTTTATCTAGATCTGATATTTTGTTTGATTCACCAATACTTTGATGAATACTCCAGAACTTCCAATCTAATATTTGCAATTAAAAAAAATAAGTCCTAATGTGTACAAACTGCAGATTTGGTTTCCATGGTGTCTTCAGTAATAATCAGAACAAAATAAATTTATTGAATTCTCAAAGCACTGGTAATTTCTGTTACTAGATTAAGTACTCATTTACCTATCTACAAATAAACTCCTGAAAACTTTGCTCTCTTTTTCTGATTAAATATATTATCAATATGTTAGATCAAAATGTACATATTTATATTGACCTTCTGAACTTTCCATCACTTTGAATATGACTTAGTTCTTGAAATCTTTCTTTGTATTTTCCTTTCCAGCACAGATGACAATTTAGCTATATTTCATTCAATAAAATTAACTTGTACCACTTGAATTTGACCTCAATTGCTTTTCTTTTTTTCAAGTTTAATATATTAAAGTATGATAGTTCTGTAGACATATTTAATATATTTCTCATTGTTTAATGACTTTTTAAAGCTATTTATTGTTATGTATGCTTAAATTACTTGTGATCAACTAAGATTTATTGCAGTACTCTCAATACCAAGAATGCATCTTTTGTGAATGTTTTCAACTTTATACCTCCCAATAAGATAACTAATGAGGATTAAAGTGTATTTGAAGGACAAACTATATATATCAAATTAGGACAGATTCAGATTATTGAGTTGCTCCTGCATCATAATGCATGTAAAAAGAGAGAGGGGCTGTGAGTACCCCAAGAACCAAGAAGAACATGTTGAGTTATTTCAGAGTGGATCTCTATATGCATCCCCGAATGCATGATTTAGACTTGTCTGCAGACGTGCGTGGGCATTAACATGTACCTACATTGCAAAGGAGTTGATGGGTAAGTGTAGGTTGAAAATTGTTGCAGAGAGTCAACACACACACCCCTCCCAAATCTCAACTAAATGTTGTACAGAGGTGCACATCCTGCATACTAATTGTTTGATCCAACGTTTTGCTGGGAAGTTTTCTGTGCTTCACAACGTCCTTTTGAGAAGTTTTCTAGCGCTCCCTAGCCCTAATGTTAGCATTTGCAGAAGTATAAAGAGCTATGCAACTGTCTCTGAGTGACAGATATATACATTCCCTGACAGGCAGTGACACAGAAGTCCAATTCCAACCTTATGTATCCCAAAATCAAATCATAAACCATTATAGTTATGACTTGTTTTAAGTAACAGCACAGTTGTTACTTCTAAGGAAATGTTACTTTCACACAATACTTTTTTGGTACAATCACATTGCTCAGTGTTGGAATTACATGATAGATCCTTAAAAAGTTCTTTAATTTTCACAACTTTCTTTAAATGTTAAAGAAGAAAAGATGATAAAGCAGCGTAATGCTATTTGGTAGAGTAACAAATTTATTTATTTATTTTACCTGTCATTGGACTGATGTTGCAGTTCCATATCTCATTTATTTTACCTTTCATTGGACTGATATGGCAGCAATGAAAATTAGCATCATTTTTATTATAATGCTATCATAGGAACTGTTATCTGAGAGCAAAATAATTCTGAGAGATTCATTATATATTCATAGTATCTGTATAGAATTGCACATACATGCGCTCTAAATCTCTGCATGTTGAAACTTTGTCTTCAGGTTGTTCTTCATCCAACACCAAATAGCCCCAAACAATCGGAATGGCACAAAATGGCTGTTTCCAAAAACTGTCCTGATCAAGACCTGAAAATCAAGCTTGCTGTCCGAATGGATAAACCTCAGAATATGAAACATTCTGGGTAAGTGATTTTTTTTTTGCAAACTACAATGATTGCATGTTACCATATTTTCCAATATTATAATAATTGAATATTATCAAAGTATCACCTTCTTCTCCCTGAGCTTAGAAACCTGAATCAATAGAATTAAATTTTCATCTTTTTGAGAATGATTGACATTTTATTCACAGGCACATTTTACTCCGCTTAATATTTTAAAACAGTTGTCCTCTGAAAATAATGACTGGTTTTCTGTCCTGCACGCGATCTAAGAATATTATTATTCTCAAAAAAAACAAAACAAGATACATACATTTGTAAAACAATGACCAGAGAACTTCCACTTTATTAATATAAAAGACACTATTTAATATAACAAAGTTTAAAAAGCTTATATAATTACCACAAAATCATGAATGCTTATTTGATCATAACAAAAAATTAAAAGGTTGTTTAATTGTAGCAAAATTATTAAAGTTAGTTTAATTATTACAAAGTAATTGAAACTTATTTAAGTATTACACATTTTAGTGTGATATTTGTTCCTGCTTGAGAGGGGGAGAGACAGAGAGAGAGAGAGAGAAAATGAGAGAGAGAGAGAGAAAGAGAGAGAATGAGAGACAGACAGGCAGACACACACACACACAGGGAAAGATAGACAGACACAGAGAGAGAGAGTCAGAGAGAAAGAGAGAAAGAGAGGAAGGGAGAGAATGAGAAAGAAAAAGAGAGAATGAGAAAGGGAAAGAGAGAATGAGAAAGGGAAAGAGAGAATGAGAGAGGGAGAGGGAGGGAAGGGGAGAGAAAGAGTGAATGCAAAAACACACACACAATGACACACACACAGAAAATAAAAACATACTGATCTCACGTTCCGCTTCCCTCTCCTTGCTTGCCCACCAGCTGGCCCTAGTTCAGGGAGCTCCGGATGCTCCCATGGGGCGGGCTGAGCTCCAGGAAAGCCTGCTGAACTCTGGATGCTCCTGCAGGGCGAGCCAAGCTCTGAATGCTCACATGGGGCGGGTAGAGCTCCAAGCGCGTGGGCCAGTCTGTCCAACTCTTCCTCCTCTGCCGCCTGCTATAGCGCAGGCCCTGCAAAGGTGTACAGGAAACAGATCAGAGGCTGCGCAGGGTTTGAATCTATGCCGGGATCATTGCTAGCTCTGGTTGGTGGGCGATCAAGCCAGTCTGTCCAACTCTTCCTCCTCCTCCGCTCGTTACAGCACGGGCCCTGCAAGCGTCGATGAGAAGCAGATCGGAGGCCCTGCAGGACTCGCATTGTAGTGGGTGGAAGAGGAAAAATTGGGCAGACTGGCTCGCCCACCAGAGCTCACAATGATCCTGCTGTGGATTCGGGTCCTGTGTGGCCTCTGATCTGCTACTCATCCATCCCTGCAGGGCCCAGGCTTTCATCCCAATCCCCCCCAAATAAAACCCTGCTCCCCCCTCCCTGCTATCCACTGGCGCCTCTTACCTCATGCATTCAGAGAAGTCGGCTGGACTGGAAACTCCGAAGCTCGGAATTCATGCGCTTTCGGCCAACCTAGAGGCACTTTGGAAGCGCTTTGGATACATTCGGTGCAGGCGAATTCTGAGTCCTGGAGGTAGCCCAGCCACATATACCTCTAGGAGCAGGAACCATACAGTTGCACAACAAATTTCAAATAATTCCCAGATGTTCTCATGGACCACCAAACTTTTCTCACGGACCACCAATGGTCCCTGGCCCACAGGTTGGCGACCACTGCTCTAGATCAACCTGAGGTATCTAAATTAATAGATCAATAGAAAGAAATTTTAAAGAAGTTTGTTTAAGTTCAACATTAGGAAAAAATGTTGTTATGGGTAGTTCTTGACTTATGATCATGATTGGGACTAGAAGTTTCATTGCTAAGAAGGTGGTTGTTAAGCAAATAATGCCTGATTTTACAACCTTCTTTGCCAAATTTGTTGAGTAAATCACTGCAATTATTAAACGAATCGTGGTTTTAAGCAAATCTGGTTTCACCCATTGACTTCCTTGTTAGAAGCCAGCTGAGAAGGTTGCCAGGACCCCAAGATGCTGCAAACGTTGTAAATACACTTTGGTTGCCAAGCGGCTGAATTTTGATCATGGGATCATGGGAATGCTGCAACCTTTTTTTTAAGTGCAAAGGCTAATTATTAGCCACTTTTTTCAGTGCCGTTGTAGCTCTGAATGGTCAGTAAATGAATGGTTGTAAGTCAAGGACTACTTTGTACCAGAAGAGCTGCTTGATAGTGGGAAATTGGATATTCTGTCACAATAATAGGGAGCTTTTTCAGCAGAAGTATTTAAAGAGAGGTTAGATTTCTATCTGTCAGAAATGTCCAGGAATCTCAATTATGTTGAGCTAGTACCCTGTTTCCCTGAAAGTAAGACACCCTCCGAAAATAAGACCTACTTACAGTTTTGCCTCTCGCTGAAATATAAGGCATCTCCCGAAATAAGATTTCCCCGATAATAAGGCCTCCCCGATAATAAGGCCTCCCCTTCAGTGCAACCAGAGCAGACAGGAAGTTCTCGGCGGAAAAATAAGACATCCCCTGAAAATAAGACCTAGTGCATCTTTGGGAGCAAAAATTAATATAAGACAGTGTCTTATTTTCGGAGAAACACCATAATTACATATGAAAGGTCAACAGTAGGTTGTGGATTCAATGGCAAAAATGGCTGGGTAGGATATTTGCCCATTCACAGAATGGCTGCTGTGGGAGATCTAAAAACACAATTTTTATTAGACTGGTATCAGCTCCAACATTTGCCCTGTTCCCTGAATGCTTCTTTTTATCCTACTTTCCTTTCTCCAGAC
Source organism: Pareas carinatus (assembly GCA_032468095.1). NCBI lineage: Eukaryota > Metazoa > Chordata > Lepidosauria > Squamata > Pareidae > Pareas > Pareas carinatus. Next base: position 110,290 of record JANHFO010002165.1, read on the forward strand.
AGAGAACTGAGCTGCTATTGCAATCTTGTTTATTTTCTATGTAAAACATGAAAGCATTAAGACGACAAGGACCTATGTGACATATTGTGGCAAATTTTGGTGCCGTGTAGAAAACTTTTGCCCTTGTTGGAAGTTCTATATAAAGAAAAGGTTTTTTTTAAAGAAAATAATTTCTAAGGTTGTCTCTGTAGTAAGATTTTCTACATTTTGATGCAACCTCCTCCACTGCAAATCCTACGATCAGTCTAGTCTAATAATTATGAACTAAGGCTCACTTTGGAATATAATTGACAGCTTGTTCATTAAATCAGTTCTGCACCTATAAAACTGTTCCCTATCTCAGTTCTCTATATTGATCTACATCATTAGAGTTTTAGTTTTCTTTAATAACAAATGTCTTTTTCTCTTTATTGTTAGGGCTATTGCCAGTGCCTACAAAATGTAGAAGGCCCAGCCTGTAACATCTGTAAGCCACTTTACTGGAACCTGGCCAATTCTAATCCTTATGGATGTATAGGTAACCTTGCATATAATGAAAATCAAGCCCATTTCCCTCCTATTATTTTGAGATCATTCCAGATTTTTCAAATCTCTTTAGCCTTGAAAGGAATAGAGTTGTGGTTCCAGGCTACTGAAAGACAGAAGTGTTCATGAGGCCTTTCAGTGTGTAACACTAGACATTCATTGACATTTTGTTTTTTGTTTATGTTGCAAAACACTTTCTAATGTACTTTGCCAATTGCATATTGCATTATATACAATATATTGCAAATTGATGTATACTGTATTCCTTCTCCCACAAATAATCACATCACCTATACAGTAATGTGCTTGCATCAATCAATGTAGGAATTAGTATTGAACTGACATTATTAATTAATGTGATGGTCAACCTGGACAAAGAAGTTTGATTAGGAAAAAGAAAACAATGCTTTCAGCAGAATAATTAGAGAAAAAAGTTGATATTTAGCATGATCAAGAACAAGTAAGAGTGAAAGATTATGATTCAATTGCCATCTCTCAGAATCCCAGTAAGTATGGAAATTGCAGATAGATCTCAGGTTCATTTCATGTACTTCTCCACTGCCACTGTCTTTAGGTTCATTGTTGAAATAGAAAATGCCATTTTGATTTAATATTTTAATTCAAATATTTTTATTCTGTTCTAATCTTTTGAGATTCGTGCTTCCTTATCTTCATGAATTTTAACATTGTGCCTAAAAGTGGAGTTTGGAGAACTGGAAAACATCTATATTCTATATTGGTGCTTCATTGCTGGTCTTTTTTTTTTAGTATTATGTAGAGAAACCCAAGTCTGCCTATGAGTAATATAAAACGACCAGAACCCAAATGTCCAGATTTTGTCATTTGATTACTAAACCCCATGTCAAATTTCCTGCGTTCCTGAACCGCAAAGTAACTTAGACCAAGAGCCAGATCAAAGTTCATTGCTTTATTGATTGAAGCTGACAGGCAACAAAGACACTCCAATCAATTTACCTGGAATTCAGATAGTTTTGTTTCTCTTTACAGACTGCCAGTGTGATGCAGCTGGAGTATTAAGTGGAATTAGAGAATGTCAGCCGGTAAAAGCATTTTATTTTCTAACAGTTTATCTACATTCTGTTTTACATTTAAAAAAATTACAGAAATCTTTTTATTTTATACAAAACAAATTTATTTTATATTTTTTTTAATTTAAGATTACAACAATTAAAAACTAATAGAAACTTTTTTAAAGAACAGAAGAATGAAAAGAAAAAAATAGAAATTCCCAAAAGAAAGAAAGAAAAGATTATAGTAAAGAAAAAAACAGAAATATATAAATAAGATTATAGTAAAGAAAAAAATAGAAATATATAAATAAATGACTTCCCTTTTCATCAGAACAAGACTAAACAATTTTAATGACTTATTGCTTTCTCCTAATATACAACAAATATCTTCTTCATGTATCCTATCCCATTATCCAGAAACAAATCCTTAAAGTTTTATTCAGTCTTGATCAGCAAAAGTCATTAAGGGTTACCAGATATAACAACATATCCATTTTAACCTTGATAAAATAAACCAGCATCATATTCCTTCCTTTTATTTCTAACAATCTTGATCTTCCTTCAAATAATGTGCTGGAACTTGATTTCTTTTGATTTCTTCTTTGTCCCATCTCACAAAATTCTTCAAAACTTTAGCAACCCTCTTTTATAAATCTAAGATATGAAAATTATATAGTTCACAGTCTTGATTCATTATGTGGATATCCCTTTTTAATTATTAAAGAATCAGCAGGTTTTTTTTACATGTCCAGTATAGTATTATTTTCCATGTCATTGTTGTAATCTGTCATTTATAAATCTATTTTCAACTCAGTCTCAATCTTACCCGCTGAAGCTTGTTGCCCTTCTGTAACATCTTTTAAACACAGTCTATCCATAGAGGCAAACATTATTAAAATTAATGATACAGTTTAATGTTTTTCTCAGCTTTGTTTTTTGTTCATTGCTTTTTAATTTCTTTATCATATAGTAAGTGTTCTGGAGAACACTAAAAACAACCTACTGTGTTAAAAATAATGTAAATAACTACATTTCAAGTTGTAGATGATTTGTCAAGTTTAGCACTCCATAAGCAGCCACTCATTCTTATCAATAATGAGAAAGATCTTCCTTCATAACTCATTGGGAAGGATCGCTGGTGGAAGATAGTGACTATTGAAACTTGTGAAGAAATGAACTTAATAGAAATGTGAATATATGTTCTGATGTTCTCAGGACAATTTCTGATATATAAGACTTGCTGCAGTTGAAAGTTAATTCAAATATGACAGATCACAAGAGAATGTTTTCAGTCTGTTCTACTGCCTGGAACCTGTTTTCTGAATTGTAGGAAGACTTCAAACATGTGCATTTCTAAAGAAACAATCCAATCAAATATTCTGCTTGTGACTATATGCCCATTTACCACATAATGTTCAAAGCTTTCCTCTGTGTTACTGTTGATATCAATGGAAAGTTTGAAACTCTTTTTCTTCTTCTTCCAACTGTCCCCTTATAGTTGGGTGGTGAATGTTACTGCAAACCTAATGTTTGTGGAGGTCCCTGTGATACTTGTGAAGCTGGTTATTATGACCTGGAAACCAAGAATTATTTTGGATGCCAAGGTACAGTATGGCTTTTTAAAAGCAAAACTTTGATACAGTATAATAAATTTCTGAAAAGATTGTTTATATGTTATTGCTCTATTGCTTTGTCCATTAACATTTTGGAATGTTTTTTATAAGTGTACAATTCTGAGCCTTCTATGTAAAACCTAGGAGGTTATATCTGCCTTAATAAACTCCACTTAGAATAGCGAATAGGTATTTCAAGAGAGGCAAGGGCAAGACAGAACAAGTAGCAAACTAAGCTGCCATTCATAGCTTGGCTACAGAGTAATGCAATCAAACTCATTTAGAATTGTAGCCTTTGATAAATATTTTGCTTAAATAAGACATATTTTAAAATAGATGGCCAATATAATAAATACTCAATGTTTTGCATAATATTTTAGACTTTAGTATGAGAACCAATTAGAAGATAATGACCCTTACAAAAAAATGGACAAACCTCTATTAGAAGTGCCGTATGATCCAGACTTCTTGTAAATGAGATGGCCTTCAAATGTTCCTTCTCATTCTGTGATGGAGAAACATCTTGTTCATCTTTCTTTCTATAGAAGCCTATAGTACTTCTAGTTGTGTGTTATATTTGTTCTCTGACCAAAAGCTGATTTGATTCTATTTTTTACTGGCAGGATGCAAATGTGATGTGGGAGGGTCTGTAAGTCATGTCTGCAATGACTATTCAGGTGACTGCCAATGCAGAAGGCACATAATTGGGAAAACTTGTACAGAGTAAGTAAATTGGAAAAATTGTTTTGTGGCACCCCTCCTAAATTATGTAAAGCAGGAAAACCACAAGCCACTTATGTTTTCCTTCATACTGCAACAAACCCACAAGTTTTAAGGAAAGGAAAACAGAATAATTACTAAGTGTCTTTTGTTAGGCATTATTAGGCATTTTCTCTCTCAAAGCAATCTTCATCTATGGCAATTTAGTGTGAAAATCTGTGGTTACACGCAAAATTACAATGTTTAAACAGCATGTACTACAGTTCCTAGATCAATTTGATGGGGCTGCATCTCAGTTGTGAATCTTACCCAACAAGCTACCCATTTGCCCCATCCTTGTTAATTTTGCTTTTGGAGAAGGCAATTTTGTTTAAGTCTGAGATAGATGCTAATTTTGATTGTTTGTTATAGCTATTTTTCTTTGCTATTTTTATATTAATCTACTATGTACTTAAAATGTCCATGTGTTATAGCATGATTTACATTTTGGATAATATTGAAGTTTTTTTTAGAGGCAGAGCAGGAAATATGGTACTTGAATAAATGGATAAAATATATTGTTGATGTTATGTAAATTAAAGTTCCATGCATGGTGATAGAGTGACTATGCATTCCTTTGCATCCCTTGGCTAGGGATTCTATGACCAGAAGGAAAGTTATTGGCTTAAATGCAAATTTCCCAATGGCTTGTGAAAAACAGTATGCTAAACAAACATTTGATCCCAGAGTCTTATGTTCATATATAGCACACTAGCTGCTTGTACCTGTGCTCCACTACGGGGATTACCAAGAACATTGAATGTTGGGTAAGAAAATGGAAGCATGTAATCTGTGAAGCTACTGGAAGTTTTAAACTGAGATACTATCGACGCTTTTTAAGCTTGATGAATTTGTATATGATTAAGGTGGAACATAATCAAAGTGGTCAAATGCAGATTTAGTAAACAGAAGGTGTAGGCCTGCAAGTGGCTAGTTGTCTTGGAGGAACCTTGGATTTGATTCCTCCAACCCCAAAATCTGATTTTATGTGCGATCGTAGCTTCTGGACCTTGCAGTTGAAGCATTAACTATCTGGGTGTCAAAACTTATTCTCTCTGCAGAAGATCCACCTGTGTGGAGTTGCAAAGGAGGCCTCGGCTGGATTTCACCCCCAATCCCCATTTTGTAATTTTTGGGCCTGCTGCTCCTAGCCAGCCCCGCACTCACCTGCCCTGCTGCTCCTCATCCGTTTGGAGATTAGAGTGCTGTAATTGTGCTCTCCCGAAAAAATCAAAATCAAACAAAGCTCTCCAATCAGGAGAAAGGTAACAGACGATGTTGGATATTTTGTCCAATCAGAACCCTCTACCCATCCGGAATTAAAAATGTAAAATAACTCACTTAAAAATTAATATTTTGAAAAACCCTTTCTTAGTGAGCACCTAGATGCCCAATCGAATGTATCTACCAAATTTCATGTTTGCAACTGTTATGGTTTTTGAGATCTAGTGATGAGTCAGTCAGCCAGTTTTTTACGTTTATATATATAGATCTATGGAGGTTCTCAGTCATCCATGTCATAGTTGTCCCAAAGATGCTTTTTTTCAAAAGGCATCTGGACTTTGTTCTTCCTGTAAGACATTTCACTTTTTTCTTCAAGAAGCTTCCTCAGTTTTGACTGAATGGTGTAGGATGGAAGGATTTGTATTCCTTCTGTACTCTGGTTGTTAGCACTCTCTCTGAGAGCCATTGAGGCCACTTAGAGGTTCATCTATGTCCTCTAAGTGGGTCACCTGAGTAGTGTAAATGGATGTGTAGCCTTCTTGAAACTGCTGAACGGACTGTGTTCTAAACAGGAGATAGGAGGAGTCGTATCCCTCCCACAGCATAGGAGAACAAACTCATCAGGACAAAATTCAACCGTCCATCTGCATTTGAAAGACGAAGGTCACTCTTTTGGAGACAGCAAGCTCCATATCCTGTAAAGAGAGGATCGCTGGTTTGAAAGAGGTTCAAAGAGGCCATCTACATTTAAGATTGAACAGCCCTCTCTCAACGTAAGGGAAGGGATGTGGCATCTTTGGGACATATTGCTATAGAGTTAGTTCTCAACGTACAATTGTCATAAATTTGAGTCAGTTGCCAAACATCTGAGTGTAAATCCTGTGACTGTGGGGATGCTGCAACAGTCATAAGTATGAAAAATATAATATGATATATTATGTGAGCCGCCTTGAGTCTTTATTTAGTCAAGCATGTGTGAGAAAAACAAGTCTAAGCAGGAACGTACTATATAAACATATAGGTATAGATAAGTATAAGCATATGCATTATAATGAGTATGAATGAATGGGAACAGTAGGACAGGGACGGTAGGCATGCCGGTGCGCTTATGCACGCCCCCTTATGAACCTCTCAGGAATGGAGTGAGATCCATGGTAGACAGTTACGGTTAAAGTTTGGGGGGTTTGAGGATGTAACAACAACATCAGGTAATGAGTTCATAATGTTCATAAGTCACTCTTTTCAAATGGTCATTAAATGAAAGTCAAGGATTACTTGTATTCTTCCTTTTTTTTCCTTCTCTAATTCCCTTTCTTAAAGGTAAGGTGAGGTCAGGTATTACGTATTCCCAAAGGGAGAATTTGGGAATTGTGGCTGAATATTCACCAAAGAGTCCACCTCCTCGAAAGGATAAGCTACCCCGTTTCCCCGAAAGTAAGACATCCTCTGAAAACAAGACCTACTTACAGTTTTGCCTCTCGCTGAAATATAAGGCATCCCCCGAAAATAAGACCTCCCCGATAATAAGGCC
>JANHFO010002165.1:127363-139417 GCA_032468095.1 Pareas carinatus
AGGAAGGAAGGAAGGAAGGAAGGAAGGAAGGAAGGAAGGAAGGAAGGAAGAAAGGAACGTTTCTGAAACTCCCTGCCAGCTTTCCACAAGAAAAGTCAGTGGAGAAGCCTACAGGAAATTGGAAGTTGCTTTTGCTCCCAATACTTTTTTGTCCAATCATGGTCATTCTTTTCTCTATTTAGATAAGGAAATATTTCTAAATCAGTGACCATATATGTCACAGGTGTCTAGTTACCATTAAGCTGCTCATAGCGATTAGGTGCTAATAATACATTTTGCTAGTTGCCAACAGCACTACTTGTTTCTAGTAGTCTTCAAAAACTGTTCAAAATGTTGTTAAGTACTTGGAGTGAAATATATATTGGAGGGAACCCTGAGCAGAATAATCCTACTTCCTGGGCAAACATTTCTCATTTGTGCTGTTCTTAATCTTCTCTTTGACATTTGTATTTTCATTACTTTCACGAAAATCTTGAAATCACTAATTGTCTCTTTACTACCCCAAAATACTACACTGGTAAAAGATAAAAGACTCACTGCAGTCAAACTGAACTCTTGGTTTCTAAAGTGACCAGCCAATAATTATGTTTTATTGGTTAGAACTCAGTTTTCTTTGAGCAGAAATCATGACTATTCACAGAAGAGAGGGAAGCCATTTCATTCCCCTTTCAAGATTGCCCTGAGGTAGAGGCTCCCTAATACTGAGGTGAAGAGGGGCTGATGAGAGAGACTAAGGCAAGCCCCGTTTAGGAATGGACATTCCCTCCATTCATAATTATACAAATATTTAATATAATTATATAAGCATTGAGAATTGTTTTAAATAAATAAATATTAAATAAATATTTTAAGTTTTTTACCTTTTTAGGATTCAGGTGCAATGTAGGTACTTTTCACATATGTGTGCACACCCTTGAATTGCATGGAAACTGCCTGGCAACTTTGTATCAATACTTTCTAAAATATGCAATTTAATGTTATCGTTTTAAAGGAGAATATCCTGGTTGTTCCAGCACACAGCTACAGCTATACACTTCTTCATAAAGACAATGTGATTCGCTCAACAGATTTCATCAGCCGGTGTAGTGGAAACAGTTTTTATATTGGGTAAGTCACGGACTATATATAAAAAGAAAGATGGATTATAGATTATGCTAAAAGCATACTAAATAAACATATATTATATAATTGTAAATGAAAGTGAGCATAGCATTGCTCTCCTTCTATCCCTCTGTTTAACAGTCCTGGCAATTCCTCAGAATTTTGTCGAAATTCAGCTCGATCACTTGTGGCTGCTTTTAATGATGGGGCGCTGCCATGCAATTGTCACCGAAAGGGTGCCACCAGCCCTACTTGCAACCCCGAGGGGGGACAGTGTAACTGTGGGCCACACATCATCGGTCGCCAGTGTAGCAGGTGTCAAACAGGTTACTATGGGTTTCCATTCTGCAAACGTAAGTAGCCATTCCGAATGGGAGACGTTATCTACTTTTTGGAATGTTGCCCAAAGAATTGAATATTTTATTTTGTTGTTGATTTCATTCTCTATTTAATGATTTCGCTCAGAGTTATTCAGTAAAAACGGCCTGCTTTGTTTGGATGTAAAGAATGGCCAAGAAGGTTGCCTGGCTGTGGAAAACATTCATATCTCAGCTTCTTAAACTGAAATACGATCATTCAGATACTATCAAGTATTTGAGACTAACCTCTAATGTATTATTTCTTGCTCCATTATGTTAAGCAGTTTTTGCCGTTATTTACATTATATTGGGGCAGGGGGAGCTGTGTTATTTGATAAAAATGACTCCCACTTGTTGAGCATACATATGTTCAGATCAAGTTTTCATTTTTAAAAACAAGCATTTTGGAAAAAAACAAAATAGGTTCTATTGGATTTTTTTGCCCAACAAGAGTAATGTATGTAATTCAAATTTGTATTCTTGTACATACATAATTTGTATTCTTGTTCCCAGCTTGCAGCTGTGGAAGGCGCCTTTGTGATGATATCACTGGGAAATGTATTTGTCCCCCACAAACTGTTCAGCCTAGATGTGAACTGTGTGTGAGGTTGCACTTTGGATACCATCCACTTACTGGCTGTGAAAAGTGCAATTGCTCAAACAAAGGAGTTATCAATACTATGAATCCTGAATGTAATAAAATTGATGGGCAGTGCAGGTATGTAAGTATTTGTATGATGAAATGAATCTTGTTTTGTTTTTGGTGTGGTCTTTTTTTTGCATAGGATGATGCTATAGTTAAAATACTGGACTGGGGAGTCTACTAATTACTCTTCACAGGAGTGTGGCTTACCACGGATTTTACTTCAGGCATTATTCTCGAGATGTTCTATATGAAACATGGGCTCTGCTGCTTTTAAGGAATGGGGCTATTGACTGGCCAGGCAACCTAATAATAAAGCTAGTGAGACAGGTCTGCTCCCTTCCATTGTGAAAAGCAGAAGTATTTTAGTTCCCAGAGGTAGTACCATATTGGTTATTGCTCTGCCATGCAACAAAAGGGGTAACATTGGAACAGCAAGCAATGTTTACAGACAGTTTTGTTAGGACGTGGTTAATAGCTGGTTCTATATTTCATCTATGTAACCAGCTATGTATCTGTCTATACATACAATCTTGGCAAATTTAACATATCTGGACTTCATTGCCTGGAATCCTTCACCATGCTGGCTTGGAAATTCTGGGAGTTGAAGTCCAGTAGCCTAGATTGAGAAACACTGTTTTAGCTATATTTTTTCTACTGACAAAATATCTGCACTTTAGCATATTGCTATAATCTTCCTATAAAAAGAATTGGATTGCTCTTATCCTAAAGTTGAGTGTGTTCCATACGAAGTGACCTTTTCATCATAGGGAGATCCATGACGACCCAATTACTTCAGATAGCTGAAGAAGAATCTTTTATTCTGTACTAATTAGCAATTATTTATAATTATAGGAAAACTTTCTCTGACAAGGTTTTGTTTTAAACTGAAGGACAATTTGGTTATTGAACAACAAATTGCTCTTTTCAGTATTGTGAGTAGCAAGTTGAGCTAAAAAGGGGCATGGATGCAATTCTTCCATGTACTTAGGCAAATTGGAACAGAATTGTGATTGGGTACAGTAGCAATATATTTGATTGGATATAGCAGAGTGTTAGGAGTACAGTTGGTTAGGGCCAATCTATAAGATAGAGGCAGAACTACAAACATTATGAGTAATTCGTACACATTCTTTTTTGAGGATGACTGCTATGGAATTTATCTTAAATTATCCTTGGTTTCCAGAGCCCTTCTAGTATTTTTTTAGCCCATCAATATTCTTGATCTTTCTGATTGTTTTATGGCTGAGCTGACAATTGATTTTCTCTGAGAAAATGTATTTGGAAAGGTGATGGTGTCCTTGTCTCTTCCAATTTCATTTTCCAGGTTACCTAATTATTTAATATCTAACTCAGTGTTAAATTCGGTTCACAATCTTTATGCTCCCAAGTTATAATATTGTATTTTTGTTGCATCGAAACCTACCATCCGGTATATTTTTATGCTTCTCACTTTCAAATGATTTAGAATGATCCCATTGATATGAGATCTCAAACATCATGTCTGTTTTTGGTCTTTGGCATAGAAAGTTAAATAAAATTTGTTAGCCACTGGAAAAGAAATGTAAAATGTCATGCTTGGCAAAGTAAAGTTTTTAAGGACTGAAGATCCATTCAGCTTCTGAGACAGGTTTATTTTTATAGCCCTAATTTTAACCCTGCTTCTACTACTCTGTTACATAAAATCTGTGTTATATACCAATCTCATCTCCTAAAAAAAAAACTTTTTCAGAAGTGACTTTTGGCCTTTATTTTGTTCAAGATGTCGATCAGGAATAGCAGGTCGTCAGTGTGATCGTTGTGCTCCTGGTTCTTACGGCTTTCCCAGCTGCAAACCTTGTAAATGCAACAGAGGAGGAACAGAACCAGACACTTGCAATCCACAAACAGGAGTTTGCCTCTGTAAGGTCAGATGCTTTGACTTTTCAAAGTTTGTATTAGTATTTTATGTGATCCTCCTTATTCGACTGTAAATAATTCTCATAATTACTTTAAAAAGTAATATATCTAGACATCTGCCTCTGGAAGTTATAGTACAGTACATTGTATGGAGCGACACACAAGAGAACATGGTTGGTTTTTGAACACAGATTGCATCTCAGTTCTTCAACTGCATTTAATAGGAGTGTGGAAGAACCATTAAGAAAAAGTTGCATGGGTTTATTTATAGATTCTTCATTATTGTAAACAAAAATTCTGCTAGGAATTCCCCTAGAATTATTGAGCAGGTCATATATCTCTGCTTTTCCAGCAGTGCGTGTGTCTTCCCTGACCTATTTTGTCAATTGAATAAAGGGAAATATTGTGCGTTGCAACATTCACTCTAGATACCTATTTCATTGGTAGTTCCAATATTGGGGACACATTGAGTTAGATTTGTGGAAACTGACCAATCAATATTATTTAATAACACTTCTGGAATATATGAATTGATGCCCTAACTATTGTCAAAATGTCATAGTATTTCCAGAAAAACGTCCCAAGAGTTACAGTAAATAGTACTTAATTTGCAGTTAGTAATATGATTGATGATTGGGTATCAATCAACACCCTATTTATTTCTCCTTATCAGCATAGGCTGTCCACTTGTTTTAAATCAAAAAGGCTCTTGATGAATGCGGCATTCATTCAGCCTGAATCACACAGCAATAAAATGTATGTCACAGACTTCAAAGATGCCTGTCTGGGAGGCCCTTTATTTAAACTGACATCTGCATGATGGTGGTGGCAACAGTTGTTAGGAACTAACGTGACTTAAAAACTTTCCTTATGAAAGAGATAATTTTAGTAGCATTTGTGCTATTGAGCACTGAAAGACCATAGACAAACCGCCTTGAACATATACAGCTATTTTTTTCTCTTTCTATTACTGCAAAGTTTTAAGTGGAAGCATTTAATGACTTATTCCAACTGACTTATAGGAGAATGTTGAAGGTGTGCGATGTGACATGTGCCGTTCAGGATCGTTTTATCTGGACCCTGCTAATCCCAAAGGTTGTACTACTTGCTTTTGTTTTGGAGCAACCAATATTTGCCACAGTACAAATAAACATAGAGTCAAGGTATGCGATGCCACATATATTTTTCCCTTTTGGAGGAGGTTACTAGATCAGATAGTCAAAGATCTGTGGTTGAGTTTTGCTTTGTATGTTAAAAACAGTGATATGGTTGAGGCTAAAATGAGCAGCAGATCTCTGGTTGTAGGGTGACCAAGAGATATTAAGTGGCTGCATGCAAATCAGTGATGACTTTCCAGGTCCTAAAGCTGTTCATCCTAAGAGAGAAGTTTACAAGACGATTACTTTTAACCTTAACAAAAAAAAAAGAATGGCAGAAAGGCAGTAGTCATTAATGCTATACTGTTTCTCTCTTTGTTCTGAAGATTTTAAGATGCATTTTCCCTTGTCTCTGTCTTTATGTCATTGCTGTTTCTTATAACTGTTAAAGACATTTCCATCCTGCTGAGTATAAAACTATTGTTTTTTTCTTTAGCTTTCAGGAGCTCTTGGCAAAAACAGGCTGTCTTGTTTATTTTCCATGAGTAGAATTGTAACATCTGGTCACAGTGGCAATGTCCAAATTGTATGTCTTGTCCACAGAGGCCAACGACCTTCTGAAAATTTTTCTGCTTTTCCAGAAAAGCACCTCACTTGTCAATCAGGGCAGTTGGCTTTCCAGCATTTACTCTCTGTTGCTGGGTAATCTGCAGAAAGTGTTTGTGAAATGTATTATGTGACTGATTAGTATGTTCTGTGCCACTGCATTGTGATACACCTTGTGTCTTGATGAGTGAGCAATTTCCCTTCTGTGATGTTGGAAGCAGATCTCCATAGGTAATTTTTACACAGCCAATATTTTGCAATGGCAGGAAAAAATTACAGCTTTTGTTCATGGTGAAAAATCTGAAAACCTTCCCACACAAGGCAAAGGAGAAAAAGTTTCTATCAAATAGCACTCCATCTTATAAACTAACTTTTGTGTCGTGGGAAAACCTTATTTTAACAGCAAAAACTTTGTGTCTCTTCTCTGTTTTACTATTAGTCCACAGACATGAGAAACTGGCATCTGGAAGCAGTGGGTAATGCCATGAGTATTCCTACAACTTTCAATCCTATTAGCAACAGCGTTGTTGCCGATGTTCAAGAATTACCTCCCTTGCTGCACAATTTATATTGGGTGGCGCCATTATCTTACTTGGGGAATAAGGTATATGATCTTTTCTGTAATACCCGTTAAAATTTTCCCATTATCAGCTCCAAACACTATTTTCTTTTATCCTTTTTATTCTGTTTATAACAGCCAAGTGCACACTGTGCTCCGACGTGGCAGAATGTAAAGCATAGTTTATGAATTATAGTAGCTGGATTCACACAACATGCTAACTCAAAACCAAACAAGTCATAGTATCACTTTGAACAAAGTGAATTTAGACTTCCGGTGGGTAATACGGCAACGAGGCAGCAAACTCAGGAGGCTCTTCAGCCAAACTGAACCGAACTGCCTGATAGCAGGTAGTCTGGTCTGGTTCCATGCCTGAAACCGAACCTAAGTTACCCCAGAGAAGCAATGAAGCAATATTCCACAGTTACGGGAGAGGTGGTGACTGGGCCGAAACTGGGAAAAAAATTCTCAGAAGGTCTGCCTAGCTGTGCTGTGGGGTCAAAGCGTTTAGCCGCAGATGAGCCAGAAGCAAAGAATAAAAGTGGCTTGGGATCAAGCCACAAAAGAACTGAGAATCAACATTCAACCATCTGGGTGAGTTTAAAGCCCTACACCAAAAGACTATGCTACCTGATTTAAGAGATCTTTAAGAAAAGCAAACACCCAAAAGAGGGGGAGGGGGAAATGGTGGACGCAAATGAAAGGGAATAATTTTTACAGAAAAAGTTTGAAGCTGAAATAAAATAAAAAACTGGATAGATGGTTGAAGAGACAGAAGGAGTAGGTATGAAATAGTTTTAATAAATTTGATAAACACTGATAAAAAAGAAGTTGAAATGTAACCGGTTGGTTGATGTTGATTGAAATATGTAAGCACATTTTTTTTGTATAAAAAAAATGAATAACATTATTTCAAAAAAGAAAGTTTTATGTGTGCATGCAGTCCATCAGAAACCCAGAACCACTGAAAGTAGCTTTTGGGGATGTTGTGTCGAAACTTTGAATGGTCTCTAAGCAACCAATCATTAAGTGAGAACTACCAGTATATGCTTCCTGGATCTTCTGGAGAGAAGGTAGAACCTATATATAACAATTTAACAATAACTACAATCTGTAATGTATGCATTTGGGGACAGTTTTGTTCTATACATTAGTAAAACTCCGAAAAGTATGAATTTTGAACTAAACATCACTTTCTGCCTGCCTAAGGTTGAATGCAGTCTTAACATTTTGCCTCTCTACAACTGATAAATAGAAATGCATATCTTAAGAATCTTCTATATGATGAAAGCAAAGAAACTGAAAGGTACATTGGGAAATGTAATGTACCCTGGATGTGTCACAATGTTTACTATCACATTAAAATGCATTTCCACCCACATGTCTTCAGTGATAGCCTCTTGGAGCGTTTCCAAGTGAGTTTTCCTAATCACAGCTAAACCCAATTAAATATCAACCACCATTGTACAAATTATATCGTACTTAATAAGAGGGTGTAGTAAACTAGATGCTCACAGATAGCAGTGTTTTATATCAAATACCAACTCTCCCTTTTTAAAGCCATAATATTTGACTTCCATGATTTCACCAACAAATTGCCAGCCAACAATAATGTGAACATTCTGAGGGGTTGAACATCAAGGGGTCCAGTAGCAATATTTATTTCTGTTATCATACAGGTAAGATGATTTAATACTTTTTTTAAAAAGCAATCTTGAATATTATGGCTTCCCAAGTCCTTCATGGATTGAACCCTTTCAAAGGACTAGGCTACATTTGGCTAATATATGTATAGAGCAGTGGTGGCGAACCAATGGCACTGGTGCCAGACGCAGCACTCAGAGTCCTCTCCGTGGGCACGCCCACCATTGCCCCAGCACAGATTTCTTTCCGAGAAAGCCAGAGGGATGTGGAGCTCCCCTCCCCTTCTCCACGTGTGCCTGAGAATATTTCTGACATCAACCGCCATTCTGCCCAGCAGTCCATGGAAGCACTTCCTCCCTCCCCTGTCTGGAGTAAGGCGGATGGCTAAAATGTGGCATGGAGTCGGTGACAAAAGTGAGAGAGGAGACAAGCTAGTTCGGAGGGGAGCGTAGCTCACAGTAGACTGCAGAAGTTGGGATAGGCTGCTAGAAGGCCCGCGATGAGCTCGTGTATGCCATGGGTGGGGCGGGGGGTTAGCGATGGCCACGGGGTTCCGTGTGTTGCCGTGTTGGCACTTTGCGATAAATAAGTGGCTTTTGGATTGCAGTTTGGGTACTTGGTCTCTAAAAGGTTCGCCATCACTGGTATAGAGCGAAGCTTCAGTCGAAAACAAAATCAGTATACCTTTAGGGGAACATTAAATCTTTAGAACAAAGCTACAGAATTAGCAAGCGGTAGTTTGGGTGTAACTGAACGTACATTAAATGGACAAACCTTGCAAGTGACCACTATATTGGACCAAATCACATAGCAGTTCAAATCAAACAATTGTTGCACGCCCTAAACAGTTGTGACTAGCCGGAGGAATATGTACTAGTTTGTTATCAATGTTTGGTTATTATACATATTAGGGAAGGTGGAACAATGGGTGTTTTTGGTAAATGAGGGCGATGAATGTTAACAATGACTGGCTTTCATAATATCCCTGCAAGTCTTGTGTTTCTTTATACCAATCGGAGAAAATCCCATCCATAGATGTCATATACAGGAGATGAAAATAGATTCACTTTTAACTTAATACAACTTTATTTTCTAGCCATCAAAAAGTTGCCCGTTCAGAAGGCTTTTACAATGATGGATATATTAGAGTCTACTCTTCTTCAGAGAGCATTTATTCGTTTGCTCACACCATGTCTATGCCTATTAAACCAACTTAGATGGTTGAGTCTGCACACAACTGAAGTGCACTATAAATGATTAGATTACTACCTAGGTTTAATGGCATTCTTAATAGAACACATTTCTCTTAGTGACTTTCTTTAAATTGGTGGCTGAGACTAGAAGGAACAACTGATTCTATTTCCCAGGTCAGACTGATCTGTGATTCTGTTTTCCTTTGATTGTTTCCCTTCTTCTTGCAGCATAAGGCTTGGCTTTCTCTACCAACTGGCAAAATAATGCTCAGTCAAGCCTATTGTGCAAAGTGCCCACTTTCTGCTTGTCTTCACCAGAGCCTCGAGGGAATGGCTTGCATCTTTTGCAGGTGCAAAAAAGCGCTTGGCGTCCTCTTTGAGGAGTCAGCCACTCAAGGCCTATTTATGATAATGACACCAATCTCACATCTAGGCTCAAAAAGCAAAGCTAAGGAAGAAGAATGACTTCCTGTTTTGCTTTATTGTTTTCCCCTTTATGGGGCACAGCTTAACCTAGAAAAAAGACTTGGCAGCTAATTCATATAAGCCTTTGCTGTTAATTACTATCCATAGTAAGAAGAAGTGTGATCAATTTGCCTGTGTCCACTTCTAACCCATCAAGTCATTAGACTCTCCAAAACAGTCTAAAAAAAAGAACATCTTTTGGATTATTAATGCAGTTTAAGGCACCACCGGTGGACACGGGGGTACAAATATTTGTGTGTTTAGGAAAAAACAACAATTTTTTGAGGGTTACTTAAAGCAATGGCTAAGGGTTTACTGAGCAATGCCCTGGCCACCTGTCACACCACAATGACCATATCTGAAGTGGCTCCGTCATCTGTCACAAACTATCATGCCAATTGATGTTAAAATGGGGAAGCCGTGAATACACATTTCGCTTCACAGAGAGGCAAATGATCCCGAAAACTTTCTTTTAAAAATGGATGTTGCATGGGATGTTATGTGAAGGATAATTAAATGCTATTTCTTCTTTCCTCACAGAGCAAATGCATCACTGCTGGAAATCGTTTCCTGGATGCATTGCTGAGTTTCTATGATAAACAGAAAACTATGATTAGGAGTGAGAAGCTGCCTTCGTTGTCTTGCTGATGAGTGCCATAGGATTTAGTTGGCTTCTGTAGAAAACAGCTGAACCCTTAGTCCAGTCCAGAAACTCTCTTTCGACAATGATGGGCAGCATCAAACAAAGATTGTCTTGTTCAAATGGCAGTAGTTTACAAGCTGCTTTGCTTGGAGATTTTTTGGATAAAATTGGCAGGCATTCCAGGATGGACACAATGGAAATGCTGTTTTTCTAGTATACATAATCCTTGACATACAGCCGTTCATTTAATGATATTTTGAAGTTACGAGATTGAAAAAAATTATTTATGACTGTTTTTCACACGCACAACCGTTGCAGTAACTCCATGGGCATGTGATCAAAATTCAGGTGCTTTTTTTTTTAGTCCTACAACTTTAATTTAAAAGTTTACCAATGACAAGAACAAAAAAAAATAGTTGCAAAAAGAGAAATTGTCTATACAAAAGAACAGAGGTACCTGCTTCACAACAGAATCCGCCCTTGACAGTTTCAACTTAAAACCGGAAGTGAATAAAGCAAGGCTGAAGACTCGTAAGAGTGAAGGACATTTAAGAAAGTAATAGGGTGCGGCCATCACAGACCATGTTTTGAATGAAACCGTTGCTCCTGAAAAACACCAGCATATCAAGAAAAAATGTAGATTGAGGCTATCGGTGTTATGATGTTAACTTACCCGTTTTTCGGAGCCGGCAAGGTTGAGGCACTCAATGGGCTGTAAGGGCCGAGCTGATTGGAAAGCAAGAGAAGTCAGCTCTGATTGATCCAGACCGCCTAAAGTGCCAAATATAAAAAGCCAGCACGGGTTTTTGCCGCTGCTGTCAGTTCTTGGAATATTGAATAAAGATCCGGTTGATTTTGGAAGCTCTTCAGTGTGTGGCTTCGTTATTGTGTCCACTGCTACAACCTCCTTAATAGATTCCCATGTGGACAGATATGCTGATGTGGAGATGCAAAGAACCAAATCCAATTTTGAGGACAGAACTTTCTTCCACAAATGCTTAAGACAAGTGGAGCAGAGGTTCTTTTTCAGCACAGTTCTGCTCACTGAGTAATTATCTAAACATATAAACATCAAAAATGACTCACTCATTCACTCACAGACTCAGACTGACTTACTATCTGACTCATCACGAGATCTCTAAAACCATTAACACTACAAAGATGAAATTGGCTACATATCTTGGTCTTGCCATCTAGGAGTTCACTAAGAAAACGATTTTTCTCAATATTAATTTTTAACAGAGTTATTTACATTTTTTGAAATAAAACACTGCGCATGCGCTTAGATGGAAAAGGAAGAGACTGTGCATGCGCTTACTTCCTTCAGGCAGTCAAGATGATCGGCAGAGTTTACTGGCAGTGGCCACCTGAGGGAGAACGGCCTGCCCAAAATAACTTTAGTGCTGTGGAACTGTGGCGCTAACACCTCAAATCAGCTGGCTGGAATAGCGCTGCCCACTGGCCAGCTGATCTGAGGTATAAGCGCAGCTTCTCCCCAGTGCTAAAGTTCTTTTTTGCAGGCCATGTTAGCACTAACAACGCTGATCAACTGGCCCACAGGAAAGGCTAACCCAGCCTGCCCAAAATAAATTTTGCACTGTGCAGAGGCAATAGCACCTCAGATCAGCTGGCTGGAGGCAGGGGAGGGTGAAAAAAGGTGAAAGAGCGAGAGAGAGAGAGAGAGAAGGAGACAGAGAGAGATAAAGAGGGGAATTGAGGTTGAAAGAGGAAGAGAGAGAGAATGAGAAAGAGGGAAATGGAGAGAGGGTGAAAGAGGGTGACAAAGAGGAGAGAGAGAGAAGGGGAGGGGAGAAGCAGGGTGAAAGAGGGAGAGAGAGAAAGGAG
>JANHFO010002165.1:159199-171708 GCA_032468095.1 Pareas carinatus
CGCTAAATGTGTAATACTTAGATAAGCTTCAATTATTTTGTAATAATTAAACTAGCTATAATAACTATGCTACAATTAAACAACCTTTAAAGATTTTGTTATTATTAAATAAGCATTTATGATTTTATTATAATTAAACAAGCTTTTAAAATTTTTTAATATTAAATAGGTGCCGTTAATATTAATAAAATGGAATTCTCTGATCATTATTTTACAAATGTATATCTTTTTTAAAAAAACATATTAGTGTTCTGTTGGATTTAAAATTATAAATTTAGTGGTCCCTGAGGTCCAAAAGATTGGTGACCACTGGCCTAGTTTGCCACTTAAAGGCTGGGGGGAGGTTCTGGGGGGGGGCTTTGTCGGCGGGACGTGGGGCGTATTGCCCTGCTGGCACTTTGCAATACATAAGAGGCTTTTGGGTTGCAGTTTTGGCACTCAAAAAGGTTTGCCATCACTGGCATAGAGTACCACATTTTTGCTGCTGAAACTCTCCCTGGTTCCATGCTGTTGATTTCAAAAAGGGAAAGGAATTGGGGCACTAATAAAACTGGCTAAATGATGACTCTCCAGATATTATTTGAATTCTAGTTGCCAAAACCTCCAGCTAGGTATAACTGCTGGGAAACAATTGTGGGAGTTGTAATGCAGTCATTTCAGGAAGTCCGCAGGTTGTCCTGATAATATTGTATACTAGGAAACATTGTAATAATTTTCTTTGCTAGATATGTATAGACAACCCTTTATTTTTTGTTCAATAATCTAGTGACAATGGAGATTATCTGACTTTCTAGAATGTTCTCAGGATTGTAGGACTGCATTGTGATTTTGCAAAAAATGATAGGCAATGAAGTAAGAGTGAAAAAGAGTTGTAACTTGTCTGTGACTGAAATTATTTATGTTAGCCTTTTATTTGTTGTTCAGACAGTAGCATAACCCTTACATTATTTTTATTTCCCCATAGGCTGTATAAATATGCCTTAAAATAAAAAAACTATGTTCAGGTTTTTCATGTTTCTTATATTTTTTTAATATGTAGTTTTGCTTCTGGCTGTCTGAAAGATAATGGAGAAATTCAGTGTTTTTGCAAAGAAGGCTATTCTGGAAAGCACTGTGAAAGGTATGTGACTTGTCTCAATACTGATTTACTATGTAGAAAGTTAAAACAGATCAACTGGAAACTCCTAACATATTGGAAAAGATTGTTTTCTAAACAGAGACCATATTTTCATGCTTGGGCTGAAGTCCAAAGCGCTACAAGGCTTCTAAACATATGCATGTGCACACATGCTCTCTTTAGTAAGCATAGGCTGCTGTTCTTGATTCAGAGTTTCAGAATACTCTATTCATCCCATTTAGGACTATTTGATTTAATGTTCTTTGAAATAAATTGCATTAATGTCCAATTATGCATTAGAAATAGATACTGTACACACTGGTGTTTTTAGATCTGAATAATTGTATGAAGTATGGATACATCCCCCAGAAAGCTAAGTATGCTCAGATTCCTATGATATCAGATGTTAAATATCTTTTTGGACTGCACTGTCTATGTAAAGGGCTTATCAAATTAAAAATATAATTAAAATAGAAAAAGCAAGAAGCCTTTATAATGTTGAGGCTTCCTAATATTTTACACTAATCTAACTGTCAATACGTAGCAATATCTTTGGAATGACATGATCATAAGACTACCTGAAAATTAAGTGACTAGTAAGACCAGAGATTTAAAAAGTGGTGACTAAGTGATTTTTGGATTAGATGAATTCACTAACCAATGGAACTCAGTGGAACTTTTAATACACAAGATGCTATAAAATTCTCATCTTCCGTCTCTTAAAACCTAGGAAAGAAATAGGATGTAGTCTAGTTTTTCCATAGGCTAATTCTTAAGAATTATTTGTTCAGTCAGTTTTTCGATTGATTCATATTGTATCTGTTATCTACCTTAGCCAAATACATTGTGAGTTGTATTCTGAAATTTGGTTTTATTTTGGTCAGGTTAAACAATTGTAATAAAAATTGTCAAAATTTTTGGATGTGATGCAGACTTTTAAGCCAGCAGATACGGTTTCAATGTCAGTTCATACACTATATGTCGCTTGTGAATTTTATCTGTTCATTAATTTATTTTGTAGCTGTGCTCCTGGTTATTTTGGAAACCCACTGAAATACAGATACTGTCAAAAATGTAATTGCCTGGAGAATGGCCAGCTCACAAAATGTGATCGCTTGACTGGGGGTATGTAAAGTAACATAAATATTTCTGAATAATATCAAAAAAGTAAACCATAGATATTTATTTGAACATTGTCTACTAGGAAGACTCCTGTGTTATATTTTCAATGCTCAGCTTATAGCTGGTCCTCCTTACTAAAAATGATAATCTAGCATAAGATCAGAAACGTACGTCTCTTCAGATGTTGCTCAAGTACAAGTCCCAAGATGCATTGCTACTATAATTTCACTGTATCTGAAAAACCCGCTTTATACTTTTGTGGTTTTAATGAAGTAATTAAATGTGTTAGTTAATGTTTAAACAGCATGATCCAGATTTATGAGCTATACGTTCTACAGATTTTCTGCTGATTACATTCAGGTAATTTGGATATTCACATGAATTATGAATTTCTTCTATGCAATTTTAATGTTGGCTCTTTCAAAGTTTCAAGGGTGGTAAACTTAAACAATAGATACAGGAAATATATTCAGATATTGCTGAGCTACAACTTCTAGCAACCTCAACCAACATGGCCAGTAGTGAAAGATGCTGAAAATTTTAATTTGAATTCCTAAATGTAAAATTTCCTAACTGCTGTGGGTCTTTTTTTGTAAACAACACAACTACCACCAGAATTAGAACAATACTAAATGCATTCTATAATTATGTATAGCATCAGTTATAATATTCTCTTCATTTGAATATTCCAATTGATATTAATATGTTCCTTTCTCTATGACTTTGTTTCACCATTTCTGAATAAGAACAAAGTTTGGTATAAGAAAAAAATCATTAATGGATTATAATAGAAAAGAAGCAACCATTTTATAATGTATATCTGAAACACTAGCTAAAAAGACACAATGTTATCTAAATTTAATGAAAACATTAATATATCAACAATGTTCTTATAATGTCGCTTTAATGTATCCCTTTGTGTAAGGTTTTGTATTGGTATGTGGGAATGACCATTCCCCAGGCAGTGACTCTGGGTCCAGTCTCTCAAGGTTATTCCCAGATATCCTTAATATTTGTGACTCACTTACTTGGTGCTTGGTAATTAACAGATACAGATATTAGAGAATTTGATGCTTTGCACCTTGATTTTTGAATTCAATTTTCTGGGTTGACACTCCTATTTGTATGTAGGATGTTGTATTTCAGCAACATCTAGAGATCCTCAGGTTTACTACATAGTATGCATTGTATGCATTCTGTATTACTCATAGAAGATATCAGACTTGGAGCCCATATAATGATGCATGAGCGCGTACATTTCAAGTCTGAGTCAAAGGCAGCTGTTAGAGATGAACAAGAAAACAGGAACCAAGGAACCGAATCATGAACAAGAATATATAAGAACTTGTTTCCAAAGCAACAAGAATCTTTCCTCAGCCAGAATCAAAGGCGAGCCCAAGACCTGTGCCTGAGAAAATTTCACTTGCCAAGGACACATACCAGACATTTGCTTTGAGACTTGCACTTATTTCCCAGTTCTAATCTCTGAAATGTTTGACATAGATATAAAAAACCCTGTTTTATCTGAATATATTATGATGCTTTCAGTCTCAAAGGGAAAGCTATTTTCCCAATTCCATTATGTAAACTATTAGAATTATATAAGTGGGTACATATATTTCAAACAACATATTTTAAAGTGCTGTTCTGCTGCTTAGAGTAACAGTTGCTAGAACAAGTTCAGTCTTGCTGCAGTTACTTTAGCAAATCCTGATGTCATTGTGGTTTAATTGTGGTCATGCAGTAGCTTATTGAAATCTTTAATTGCCTATCTTTGGATATTCTCATTCCTATTAGACAATGACATGTCATATTTAATTGGCACTCTTCTTTATGTGTCCTGAAAGAAAAGGGGTTAAAAGTGGTAAACTACTTCTGTACTCAGCCTGGCTGGGAAAATTTGGTAGTTCAAGGGCATACATCTTAAAGTTACTGAAGTTGAGAAAAGCCGGTATACTTAATTTTCAATAGCAATATTTGCAGGATTAACTTCGAATTTTGCATTTGCTTGTCCTGCAAAATTACTCTAGCCGGCAATTGACGTTAATGAGTTGAGGTGATATTCGAAGTCACAAGAAATCTCAAGATATAAGTATTGTGATACATGTTTTATATTTTACAATATTTTACCACTGTAGCATGCTATGGACTGGGGTGTAGGAAGAGGAATCAATTTTGAAAAGGTCTTTTAGAGACTTGGCAGTCTGTAACAGTCTTTTGACAGCACAGCTCCCTTAGATGTCAGTATCCTTCCTCTTGTGATAATGGAATTATACTGGCAGAAGAGGCAACCACAGTGGTCACTTGTATGAACCCAAATTACTGATTGATAAGAGAAGAAGTTGTACAGGAATAGCTCAAAACACTGCTAAATGTAATGTTACCAAGAACCATAAATATGGGTTGTTTTGGTTGAATGTTTTGATTATATTTTACCATTTGTTTATTCTAATGCCACATTTTTTGTTTCTGAGCTCAAAGAGTTAAATTAGTCGATGAGTTCATGAGTCCTTGAATTACCTTGTTTTTTTCCCTGGTAAGAGTTTTAGTAAATAATTCCTTGGATTTCTGAAGGACCCAGGAATATGTTCCAATATTATGGTATAATTTGTTCACATTAGCTTAAGTTGTTAATTGAGGGAGGGGAGAAAGAAAGCAATATGTAAATTTAACTTTGGGGGAGAACCCTACAAGATTCTCTAAACTGTCTCTCTAATGTATTTTTGTTGTAAGTTGCCCAATTTGGATAGTAAGATGGGAGGCATATAAATTAAGTAAAGAAAGAAACTAGGTAAATAATGTGTTACAATATTGTTTTTAGAGAACTTGTTATCTATGTTTTTACCTACTTAACAATGTGCATCTTTCAATGGAGTGTAGAATACATCAATAACACTATCAGGTTTCTGACATTTCAGAACACCATATCCTGTAATTGTTGTGGCCTGTAATTCTAATTTTTCCTCTCCCTTTTCTTTTAATTTCCAGAATGCATAAGCCAAGAACCAAAAGACATAGATCCAAATGAAGATTGTAATTGTAAGTTACAAACCATATTTGTTCTGAAAGCTTGGTTATATAGCACTAATATAGAACTATGTTTTGAGATATTAGAAAGAGCAATTCTGCTGTTTTCCTGTGGATAATAAGCCTATTCAGAACAAGTTATTAAATTGTAACCCAACAAATTTGGAGGGCAGCAGGTTAGGAAAGATTGAACCTACATTAGAGTCATACAAAGACTGGCTTCAAGGATTTGATACCATCTTTCATGTAATTGGCTTTATTGTTTGTTGTAACAGTAAAATACTGCAGACAAGTAGTACAGTTTTATGGCAATCATAGTTTTATGACACCATTTCAAAAGTTTTGTTCTTTGCTATAGTAACAGATAGCATTTTCTGGAAATATCTATTTGTCCCACAATTGTTTCAGTAGACCCATTATTTTTTTGAATTTACAAAAGCTAACATTTTAAACTATCCAGTGTGTGCTCTTCTTTGTTTAGCTTGTGGGAGTTGTGTAATCACATTGCTGGAGGATTTGAGTACAATGGGAAGTGAACTCCGAGTGATTGAATTTCAAATGCAAAATATCAACACTAGTGCTCAACTACTGGGCCAGATGAAGCACCTGGAAGTCCGTAGCAAGCAACTGGAGGTAACTCAAAAAAACCTTGCTTTCCATGGGATTGAGTACACTATCCAGAGACTTTAGTACACTTTTGAAATATGCTTTGGAAGCAGCTTAGTAAGGAAAATGTCAAATTAAATGTTTTTATGGGGCTGGAATATGTTTCTGAATTTTGATGAGACCCATTCCATTGGTCTTTCTTATGCCACTTTAGAAGAAAGACCCTATCAGTCAATTCAGATTAGACTATTAGAATGTGTTATTCATGGATCTGTCTTAGAAGCCCTCTTTAAAATATAACTCAGCCCAGCTCCTGCACAACTTTTGCTGATTTCATGGACATGTATTCTTGTCAGGAGTACAGAAATGGTTTGCCATTGCCTTCTTCTGGTTAGTTAGTCAAAAGTATAGTGCTCAAATTTTGGAATGAAAATGAATTTTTAGCCTTGTGATTTCATGACTAGAACTGTTTATGCCTACAGCAGTACTGTGTGGTTTGTTTTACTCCATTTCAAAGGGGCATTGTATTCAATGCTTGTATCTGTATTAAAGAAAAATGGATGTTACTCATTTCTACAGCTTTTTTTCCTTTCTTGGCTGCATTCCCCAATTTTGCCTTTTCTCTTTCCCCCTTTTCTCTCTTCAACTTTATTTTCTTTGCCATTTCAAAATTTTTTTTGAAGTTCAATAAAGCTTTGTGGGAAAAAATGCATATATTAAAATTACCATCTGGGATATCTTGTGAGATCTTAAATAGTCATACCAGCTGCAAATTCATTTCATTTATTATTTCATTTCATTTATTAAATTTGTATACCGCCCTTTTCCTGAGGGACCCAGGCACAATTTCCAAGCAAAATTTACAATTACCTTGCATGATTGAAAGTCAAGTCCTTGATCTTCTCTATCTTCTTCTATATGAACATCTTCTAAATTATTTCATCTTTGAAAACACTTTTATGTTACCCATGTATTCTGAAGATAGGCTGGCAAACAAAAGAGAAGATCTTTTTGATTGCTGCCCTTCCCTTTTAGAATATCCTCAGATAGAGTTATCTAGAACTTATTCTTTTGTCTGTTTTGATTTAATAGAGCAGGGCCTTTCTAAATAATCAAAACTTTCTAAATAATGTTTTTCCGATAATCTTAAATATGTTGTTATGACATTGATTTTATTTAAATGATAATAATAATCAATGAGTTTCCTTCAAAATTTAAATAAACGAGGCATAATTTCATAGGAAATTGCAGCTACATATAAAGAACATCCACTATTGTTCATTTTCCCAAACAGAATTTGGTAGATTTTAAACCTATTAAAACCAGCATGTTTATGCTGGCCCTGTTGCAGATGAATTTCTAACGCTTCCCTTCTTGTTCCTTCTTGCTATCAGAGGTTGCACTTTTCAAGTCTCAGGGCATCTAGGAATTTTTTTGTTGAATTCTGCCCTGTGATTTAGTTAGTTATTTCTTCATCTACCAATGGCAGCAGGACCTGATGTGTGAAGTCTGATTCCAGCCCTTTTCGGTCCAATACATTATTCCTAATTCCATATTGTGTTTGCGCTCAGTGTGCTGATTCTCATTTTGTTATATCTTCATTTTCAGAGTCTGTTGAACCACTCTCGTTCTATTATTAAAACTCAGAGTACAAAGGTAGATGAACTGGAGACAAGCTTGTCTCACCTTAATCAAAATATTTATGGTATGAAAGAAAAGGTACGTGCTTGAATCTTATGCAAATTGCTATCAGTCCATGGCCTTTTTATAAAAGTTTGTGTTTACCGATGATAGTTAAGATTTGGTATAAAATGGTAATAATAAATGTTAAAAGCCATGTCTTACGGTATCTTTAATAAATGGCAAAATTTTATCCTAATGTCTATATAGTGCAGGTTGGAGAAATGCAGCCCAATCCAGATGATCTGGGTTCTGTTCCTACATTCAGCTGAAGGTATTCCCTTCCATGTGTGAAGGAAAAATGACATCTTTTGGCAGGTAGTTTTTTAGCCAGCCCTTAGAGATGAGAGGAACCCCAAATCCAAGCAGAGACTGGAGAGGCAACACAATAGGCAGGTGCCTCATGTGATTGAGGGAGGCCTAGTGAGCATCTCTCACTCAGGAGCTGAAAACCCTGCAGGGATTTTAGCAGGGAGGATTTTCAGCTTGCAAGCATTGCCTCCCAGGGTCTCTCCCTGCCCTGAGGTATCCCACATTCTGTATATAGCACTCTGTCAACTTAATTACCTTCATGATCACTTAAAAACCACAACCAGGAGTGCCAGGGTTGCAACTGTTGAGCAAAGCAATTACATGGGCAGTCATGTGACATCTTGCTTAATGACCTCTTCATTCAACAATTGAGATCCCAGTCTCAATTTTGGCACCTTTTGTTTGGTGCAGCCTTAACTTCCAATAATCACTGAATAAATTGTTGTAACTCGAGATCTACCTGCAATTGTATCATTTCTTTTATATTTCTGTTTATCAGTATAATTGACCAGATATATAAAATCTATAGAAGTGCTTCACTTGAGGCTTTCTCTCTGTTATTGTTAGTGAGAAACCCAGTGATCATCACTTTGCTGCACCTATAGTTTTGGTTTCTATCTTGAGTGAGCAGATTTCTCACAACAGATATCTATACTTATTTTTTCATAATGTTTTATTAGTTTTTGTTTATCTGTTCCTTTGCTTTTGTATATTTTTCCCTGTGTGATATCTGTTTAATAATTCTGATAAAGTTTATGCAGTAAATATGTTTTTTAAAAATACTTTTAAGAATGACTAGTATATGCCAAATTCATCCTTGGTCAAATTAGTCATATTATAATAGAAAATTATACTGTCTTCTACCAAGACATATGTTAATGACGTAGGGTGGTACATGAATGCCCAAATAAATCAGTAATATTAAATACGTTTAAATCAAACTAACGTTATCTAATTTTAACCCACTATCTTAGGCTGAAGGTAATTACAAGAAAGCACAGACTCTTTTAAATAATTTTAGTAAAACTAACCAAAGAGGAAGAGCTTTAATTTCAAAGATCAAATCTATTCTTATCCATATTAACGGTAAGTGTAAAGTCTTTTCTTCTACATTAAGGTTGGGGAAATTATATCAGCATGTGAGCCAAAATAAATCTTGGCTAATTTGTCCAGCACCATAACAGGCAGTTTTCAATTTGTTTTCTTTCATGTGCACAGAAATATTTACATTTCATTTAGGCTTTAGCCATTTTCTTCTTACATCAGTGGAAGCTGCTTAAAAAGTAGTTGGGGCAGTTTTTAAAGTCAATCTTAGTGAAAAAGATTTATTACTGTCACCCTCAGTTCCAGTTTCTGCAGTAATAAAGTTTTGAAACAGCTTCTGTTCACAGCAAGTGAAGTTATTTAAAACCTTACGCAGACCAGAAAAGATGTTTATACATAATATCTCCTGGTCCATGAAAAAGTGCAATTGATGCAACAGAGGGTGTTCTGTCAGAATGTCTCATGGCTTTGCCTTCTACATGCTGTTCAAGTAGGAGCCAAAAGTCCAAGAGAACTCCCAGATTACAAACTAGCTCAGTACTTGTGAGTATGACCCAGCCCAGAGTTAATGTATAGGTAGAACATCTCTGATTTCAGAACAGTTTCAAATCTACAGCTATGCCCTTGTAGTAGAGTTCAACTTGGGTCTGTTCCTTTCAGTCCATTTCCTAACCACTTCCAAGAATTGGGTTAAAACCTTCATCTCCCATCTGCCCTGTCAAGAATAGAGACATACAGGAAATCTGAATTTTTCTACCAATGATTATACGTCACCCTGTACTGACAAATGACATCTTCCAGTAGCTTAAAGTAGTGTTAAACCGTAAGGAAAAATGGCTGAGCTCTGCAGTGTCCTACCATAAAATGTTCAAGCACTCAATTTCTCTGCCTTATCAACTAGAAGTAGTTGCTCAGGAAGGAGAATCTCTGCCAGATGATGCCCTTAGCCTTGCATCTGACCTAGAAGGATATTCCAATCAATGCAGGGTTTCATTCCTTCATCCCTGGACTTTAAAAGGATAACCATTGCAGTTTCCATCTGATACCCAGATCTGAATTTCAACTGATATGATCTATACCAGCGATGGCTAACCTTTTAGGCACCGAGTGCCTGGATGAGTCATAGCTAATTAGTCGTGGCTCATGACATCATCGCCTGGTGCCGCTACTCTCTTCTGAGCATGCGCATGCTCTGTGACATCATCACCCAACACCACTACTCTCTTTCTGAGCATGCTCAGCTCTGGGGCAATGCTGGGGCAACTTCCCAACAGGGAGGGTTCTGCGTGACCCTGTGGCACGCATGTCATAAGTTCGCCATCACCCATCTAGACAGCCACCCTGAGTCTATGGAGAGGGACGGCATATAAATACGAATAAGTAAATAAATAAATAAATAAATAGATAGATAGATAAATAAATAAATAAATTTCATCCAGCGTTCTTTAGATAGTTGCAAACTTATCACCTTCTCTTCGATCATCCCTAGTTTGTGGATATTGAAGAATAATTGTCTAAAAGAGCATAATCATTTATTTTAAGACATGAAGTAATTTTCTTCCCCCAAAGATGTATTTGTCACCTTCATGATAGCCACAATATCCATAGCCTTTTTATCTTTGTCTTATGGTCATCCTCTTAATATGCAAAAAGGTCACACCTTGCTCAAATGAGCAAAAAAAAGGAGATGGAAGTATCAGCCTGGTAATCTATTAAGGAAGATATATTGCTGTTCTAGAGCAATGTATTCAGGAATAAGTCTCATTGAACTAAATTAATTTTACTTCTGAGAAGTCGTGGATAAGACCGCAATTTTTTTTTGTAATTAATTTTTTTATTTCAAACAAGTAATTAAACAAATACACAAAAAATACACAAACATACAAATGCATACCAACATACATGGTGATCAGAAGAAAAAAGCTCATTAATTAACATATAACCAGGGGTTTAATGATAAAGGACAAGTACACAGGCAAAATCCATAGAAATCGTTTTCAAAAAAGAGAAGGAAATTTAACACCAATTACAAAAAAAGGGGAGGTGGAGAATTTTACATCCTTAATTTCTCTTAAGTTTTATTACCCTGTTTCCCCGAAAGTAAGACATCCTCCGAAAATAAGACCTATTTACAGTTTTGCCTCTCACTGAAATTTAAGGCATCCCCTCAGAGCCGAATTTTCCTATAGGCTAACTAGGTTTCAGCCTAGGGCCTCAATGATGTATTTTATTATCTCTCATGTAATTTACATAATTTGCAAACTTAAAAATGGGAGGTGAAAGGGCCTCATAAATGGAATAGCCTAAGGCCTCTTTTCATCTAAATCCGGCTCTGACTCTCCCCAATCCCCATTGATTTTCTGTACCTGGTCTTCTCTGCCTTCATGCTTTAATGAAAGATCTCCAAACTATTTTTATGTTTACATTCCAAAACAGAGGTTTTTCAAACTGTGGTCCGGTAACACTTTGGGTCCATGGCAAGTTGCCAGAGGTCCTCAGGCAGGTCAAGAAAAATTTGGAAAAAGTAATATACATTAATTGTTTATTAGTAATTAGTTGAATTTTTGAGAATGGGGTCTGCCATGTAGCAACATGTTTTGGGGCCCACAGCTTGAAAAAGTTTGAAAATCTCTGTTCTAAAAAAATGGCTTGTGCTCACAAGCTGTGAGTAACATTCTGTAAGACACCCACAGTCTTTATACATTTATACAGTGTGTACAAATGCAATAAATAAATAAATGCCTGGCACGTATAAATAAGCAACAATCAAATGCAATTAAATTAGAGACCATATAGAAAAAACAGTGTATATGTGTGTGTTTCAAACAACATTGCTTACTTACTTTTGAACCATAACTTGTTAAAATTGCTGCCTAATATATTTAGGATCTTGGGGTAGCAAATTATAACATTCTTTAGATTTGTTCGTGTGGAGCAAGCCCAATTTTTCTTTGCAGTAAAGCCCCAAGACTCTTCACAGTTTACAGCAAAGTCAATAATGCTGCTTGAGGTCGTCCACGTAGGCCCGAGCAACATGAACTTAAATACACACACTCCTGTGTAGAGTAATGTAGAGAGGCCATTCATTTTTGTGGAATGCTTACAACGCACAGCTCTGTGTGTGTTATGCCTTGCTTGGCTGCAATCCTTTTTCATATGTTCTACAGTAGTCTATGAGCGAGAGAGGAAGAAAGCCTGGAGAAAATATTGCAATCATATTTGCAAACAAGCCCGTTTATTGCTACCAATTGCCAGGTTTCTCCAGAGCCCTTCATGATCTTCTGTGACAAGGTAGCTGCTTTCCTCTTGATTCCCAGCTGTGCATTTCTTGTCACTTTCAAAAATATCAACTACAAAAGAGCCAAGCAGGTGGTCATTTGAAAACATAGTGAGTTGGCATTTTTAGATAGGTGGAGATTAAATTTGGAGTGGAAACACACAGTTTCTGAGCCTCTCTCTGCTGCTCTCAATGAATAGCAGCCGTTGTTTTCTGCTGCCTTAGCACAGCTTCTGGACCACCTCCAGCCAATCAGCCCTCTGGTATTTCATTATAACAACATTCCTAGCATTTTTTTTTGCTGCTGATGCCGCTGCATGGGTG